>VXAX01006963.1:58777-100035 GCA_013399835.1 Leptocoma aspasia
TTTAATCACAACAGATGCTTTTTGATAAGTCAAAATTACTTTTCCCATGTCGGGAGCCAGAATCATAAAAATCTATGCACTAGATTTGGAGTTTTAAAAATTAGTTATTCTAGACTTGATAAATTATAAAGAGAAAAATGAAATTACATTCACACATATAACAAAGAGTACACTCACAGCCCTGGTTGATATGAAAAGTTATGATAACTCAGATAACCATATTTAGGCAGGATCCATAAAAGAACTCAGAAATCTACATGTCATCTAACTGTCTCTATAGAAATCTTCTGTTAAATAAACAGAATTTTTCAACCACCTACAACTCATAGGAAATACCACTACTTATCAAATAGTTCACAGGAATCTGTACCTTTCAAGGCATGACCAGAACTGCTTAAGCTGGTTGCTGAACACAAACTGGGTATTCCTCTTATACTAAAGTGCCAAAATATTTTTCAGAGAAAAAATTCATAATTGCATATGTACGTTTTCCCATGGAGTGGGAGGTGGCAGTGAAAATTGCAGTGCTTTGAAATTGCCTCACCATGGATTCAGATATCTCCTGCAACTCGTGCATTTGGCAAGAATTAAACCATGAAATGTGAACCTTCACAAGTATTATTTGACCTACTGAATATTTATTATCTTAGAAAACAGAATAATTTAAAGGTATAATTCTGTTCCACCAAAACCTTTTGCATTCTGACAGAGCATTTACCTTGGAGGAAAAAGGAATCTAAAATTCTCTCAGAAAATTTAATCCAGTTCTGTCCCACTTGGGTGACTACTCTTACAGCTGTATTACAGCATCAAAGGAGACAGGAGCATTGGATTTCCTTTCTGTAGGATTCTAATATAAATTCTGTTGCTTTTTTGTCAGATTGCCAGAGCAGATAACCCATGGGGAGTTGTACAACAAAAGGCTAAACACCTATGTCAGGAGAAGGGATGGTTCTCTCCCTTCTTCTCATTTCTTATTTGGCTACAAATATGAACAGGATCCATATTTCTTTTATAAAGACAACCTTCTACAAGGAACAGGTCAGATAAAACACTACAAGGAGAAGAAAGCGATTCTTCCCTTGGGACGCAGACATGAAAGATAACACTTGATGAAGCAGACAGAAGGGATTGTCGTAGTGAGACACTGAGGAGCAGGGAATAGGCAGCTGGGTCTCAAAGGAGACCAAAGCTGTGTAAGAATTAAAAGGAGCAGCATAAGGCTTATTGTAACCTTGAAAGCTACTGAGCATATTGAAACCTTCCTGCAAGGTTTTCAGGAGAAAGGATAGATTTTTCTCATATAAACTGTTTTTATTTCTAGTTTCTCTGACCAGTAAGTCTGGATTTTCTAGTCTTAGAAACTTGACTTGTTTTTTTTTTTTACATTCTGCTGAGCACTGATATTTGTCTAAACCTTTTTTTTTTAATCAAAGGGAACACAAAAATGTAGACAAAGCACACTCGAACTGACACAGGCTTTCTATCAGACATATCTATCATATCTCTACACTCAGAATACTGTGGTTTTCAGTTCTGTTCTAATTTTCTTGTATTTTTTTTTAGCAGGTCATGACTCCTCATTTGATGTTTGCATTTCTCCAGGCAAGAAAGAGAAAATGGGGGATAAATACACTGCTTATACACAGAAGAATCACCTTACAGCTACTGTGGTTTAAGTTAAAGGAGATTTAACTCATAGAAAGAGCAGACATTGGTAAGAAAGCCATCTTTTATGGTAGAAAGCTCCACAAATGGTGCAGTTACTGATTTTCCCCTGAGTGCTTTAGTTAATGGATATGATATGCCACTTTTGTTTCTATATATGTAGTTTCTGATACCACAGAAATTCCTGTTGGCTTTGGGTCTTTTTTTGCATTAAATGTTGCTCAACATCATCCTGTAAGATGAATGTCCAACTTCGTCAATACAATTAATATTTATAAAATGGATACAAATTCTGTCTGATGGCTATTCAGATGTGTAACGGCCAAAATCCTTGAACACCTGTAATATCTACATAAAATCCATTGAGGGCTGCAACACCTGGCATATAAAATTAAGAAAACAATTTTAAAAAATGGGGAGATACCAATTTTTTTATTAGTAATTTATCTTTGTGTTGCCACAGTTACAATACCACCAGCTACTTGATACTGCTCTAATATTTACATAGAGGTTTCATTGCGCTCCTGTTTAACCATGCAAAACTACAATGTAGTTACAGAGACATTCCAACATTCTTTTTTAATAGGATCATAAATGGCTTGGGTTGGAAGAGACCTTAAAGATAATTTAGTTTCAACCCCACAGCCATGGCCAGGCATGCCACTCACTAGATCAGGTTGCTTAGGGCCTCATCCAATCTGGTCTTGAACTCTCCCAGGTATGGAGCACTCACAACTTCTCCAGACAAGCTGTTCCAGTGCCTCGCTACCTGAAGGGGTGTGCTTCATTGGGTTCCCCAGTGAGCGACCAGCGCTTTCAGGGCCTGGAGCACGCTTACTGTAATGGCTGATGACGGGAATGAAGGATGGGTCTTCCCATGGAAATCCGAAGGCTGTTTATTCTGAGGGTCCAAGGACAAAGACAAACTTGGACCGAGGGCACAGGGTTTTATCTGGGGAAAGAGGGGTGGATCTGAGGGTCAAGGGCCAATGGGAACGGGTGAAAGTGGTGCAGAGGAGGGGCAGGCAAGCAGGGGAACCAACAGGGTAACGGGGCGGAGCACTGCGGTAAACTGGGACCCATGGGGACCAGGAGAGGGGAGAACATTCCAGAGGGATACAATTATGGTAACAGGAGTGACGTCAACTGGGAGAACCAATAAAACTTGAAACATTAACATGTGCCTGCAGAGGCTTATGGGAGGGAGGCACTTCTCACCCTAATCTTAGAGGGATTTTTCTCCTTGCCTACTTCTGCTTTCCCGAGGCTGAGGCATTATGGCCCTAGTGGCAGACCCCTGGGTTTCCACAACTACCCTCAAAGTAAAGAATTTCTTCCAGAGATCTAATCTAAAATTCTCCTTAATTCAAGCCATTGTGTCTTGTCCCATCAGTGTCTGCCCCTGTAAAAAGTTCCTCTCCTTCTTTTTATAAGTCCCCTTTAAATAGTGAAAGACCACAATGTGATTTCACTGGAGCCTTCTCTTCTCCAAGCTGAACAATCCCAGCTCTCTCAGACTGTCTTCTTAGGAGAGGTGCTCCAGACCTGACCATCTTCACAGGCCTCCTTTGCATCTGTTTTAATGGGCCAACACCTTTGTTGTGCTGAGCACCCTAGGGCTGAGTGGAGCACTACAGATGGGGTCTTACATGGGAAGAATAAAGGGGAAGAATCACCTCCTTTGACCTGCTGGCCACTCCTCTTTTGATGAAGCCCAGGATGCAGTTGGCTTTCTGGGCTGGAAGTGCACATTGCTCATATCCAGTTTTTCATCCACAAGAACCCCCCAGGCTGTTATCTGCAAGACTGCTCTCAGTGACTTCTTCTCCCAGTCTGTACTCATGTCTGGGATTGCTCTGACCGAGGTGCAGCACCTTGCACTTGGACTTCTTGACTCTTATGAGGTTCTTGTGGCCTCACTTCTCAAGTTTGTCCAGGTCCCTCTGGATCACATCCCTTTCTTCTAGTGCATGAGCCACACCCCTCAGCTTCATATCATCAGCAAACTTGCTGTGGGTGCACTTGATCTCACTGTCTGTGTCACTGATGAAAATACAAAGAGCACTGGCCTCAAGAAAGGTGCCCTGAGGGATTCCCTTTGTCACTAGTCTCCACCTGGACATGGAGTTATTGACCACAACTCTGTGGGTCTCCATCCCGTTCCTTATCCATTGAATAGTCCACCCTAAAAAATCTCTCAAAAAAAGTCTCTCAAATCTGAAGATAAGGATGGTTTTTAGGACTGTGTCAAAGGCCTTAAAGAAGTCTCAGCAGATGACATGAGTTGGTCTTCCTTTGACCATTGTAGTGACTCCATCACAGCAAGGCACCAGAATTTTCAGGCATGTTTGGCCCTTAGTGAAGCCATGCTGGATATCTTGGATCATATCTTTGTCTTGCATTTGTCTTAGCATTTCCATAGGCGGAGAGATGAAGCTCCCTACTCCTACTCCTGTAGGTCTCTGGGTCTTTTTTCTCCCCTCTGTACAACAGGAGTGATTTTCCCTTCTTCTAATCGCCAGGGACTTTGCCTGACTGAAATGACTTTTCAAATGTCATGGAAAGTACTATGGCAACAGCATCAGCCAGTTCCATCAGGACCCTGGGATGCATGTCATCAGGTTCCACAGACATTTTGTTGGCTAGGTTAGAAATTTAGGTAAAAATTACAAATCGGTAACATTAGCAGCTCATTTTTAAGATGAAACAGTTCCTACTGCTGTATCTCAACTAGGGGGAAAAAAGCTCCCCAAATCCCACCTAGTTAATTTTGAGATCCAGTTCAATGACTCATAAAAAGGTCAGTATAATGTTGTTGCCTCTGATAGCACAATACTGACTTTAATGACCCTGGTGGCCTTTTGCAGTCCTGTGATCTGACAGAATGAAAAGAGCTGATAAGGAATCAAAAATGTATACATCAGGGAGACCCGTCTTCTAAATGTTATATGTTTTTCAGACAAAGAATTATAAGTATATACTTAATAGAAATTACTGAAAATCCTCTTTGCATTTTTTCACATAAATGTCAAAGAAAGAAAGAGAGATTTGTTTATATAAGTTTTAATGTTGTTTCAGGCTCAAAAGTCAGAGGGAAAGAAAAGAGAGAAAGAGCAGTGAGAGTGGAGAGAGGGAAAAAGAAAGAAAATAATAATGAATTTCAAAAACTAACTCCTTTGATTACAGAAGTTCAATGATTTCTAAAAAAATCTTTTTGATTATTTTTTAACTAAGTCTGCACTGGAGAAAAAAATTGGAAGGCATAAATCTCACTTCCATGACAGAATTCTTATTCAACTGACAGAAAAAATCTTTGCTTTAAAATAAAATCATGCTCCCCTTGGAAACATAGCTGAAATGTTGCCCTTCTCATATTCATACTATGCCAACTACTTACTCTTAAATGGTCTAATGCCTCATATTGTACTATCTTGCACCTTTTGTTTAATCTACACATTGAAAACTGATTTAAAAACTAAAAAATGAAAATAACACTCGAAGAGAGGCTGTACATTGCATTCAGCTTGGCCACATAAAAATCACCTTACAGGACTAATTCTAGCTAAACTTCTAAATATCTAATATCTTATTGATATATTTGGGTAGCCACCCTCAGGCCTTTGTCTCAGACATTTATACTTCATGAAAACTATGACCAACTAAAAATTAGAGCACTTTGCAGCCTGTTCATATTCAATGACCCATGCAATTAATTACTGGAATCAAGCAAGTTGACTTACAGAGGAAGGAAATCTGCATTTGGACACATAATCAATCATTTTCATGTTCAGTTGTTGAAACAGCATTTACAACTGAAATAATTATAATGGGAACATAGCATATAGGCATCCTGAGTTTTAGATTTTAGGATTTCAGAAAGTTACCAATTAAAGCAGAGAATGTTTGCTTGTCCTTTTCCCTTATTCTTAGCACACAGTCCTGCAACATAAATTTTATGCTGCAAACTGCGTAAAGATGTAGTTAGGGAGAATTAAATATGTAAAAATACTGTCAGATAACATTAGAAATACTGTGTTTATTATGTGTTTTAAATAGATAATCTTGGTAGAGACATATAGGTGCACTACTGTTTCTCTTCAGCCAGAGCTTCAGTCTCTTTATTCACTATGTCAAAACACCCTTCATTAAAAGTAGGCCCAAACTGTATATTGTTACATATGGGCCATATAAGCCTTTCACTTCTACTGCATGAATTTTGTCTTATGGTGAACTCTGCTAAGGTGTTCTGCAATTAATTTGATTTTTCCTAGACAGCAGAAGGGGTAACTGTTAAGAGGGGAAAATAATTTCTATCACCAAGGCTTACATTTGCTTGAAATTGTATGCTAAAGAAGTGAATGGGCAGGAACAACCGATTTTTTCATTCTGCCTAAAGCTATGATATTTTTATGGTTGCACATAAATTCAAAGAATGCTCTAAAGCACCATCTAGACTAAAGAAAATAGGAGATACCAGAACAATATTGGAGGAAGATATTTCAACACCTATTCTCACATTTAGAAGATTATGGGAAGTACAGATCAGAATTAAAGATTTCATTTTATTTCTCTAATTTTTTTACAATACAAAAAAAATCAGTAGAAATGGGACTGACATGAATTTCTTCATTTGTGGTGCAAGTACACTTTGCTTTCAGTTAATTTTATTTCTTCTGGAACTTGAAATCTCAAAATATAAAACGTTACATTAAGTAGAAGGAAATGGAAAGGAGCAGCAATAACAGGAGAGGCTTGCAGACAAGATGAAAATAGGGTAAGTATAGGGAAAAATATGACAAAATGACAGCAACTCTCTGTGGTCACAAGCAAAAAGTAGCAGACAAACAGTGAACCATTAGATGGAGAGGGAAAGACTGAAAGAGGCCTAAATTATAAGTACCTTGGGAGAAATAGTACCAAAGTTTTGAATCTTCATTCGAGATAACATTTATTCTTGAATTGTCTTTTTGGAAAGAAGCTGATCTCACACACAAATTTGGACTTCAAATCCAAAATTGTTAATTAGCTAACTAAAAAGCCTTAAGAAAAATTAAGATTTTTAAACCAAATAAAGAAGTCAAGATATTTATGTTTCTCAGCAAGAAGCTCTAGACACATCCAAGACTGTGTTTCAGATCTCTCTTCATGTAGCTGTCCTGCATCAGTGAGGTTGTTTGAAAACTGAATGCTGAACCCTGAGGGTGGTGATCAGTGACACAGAATCTAGTTGGAAGCCAGTAGTTAGCAGGGTACCCCTGGCTTATATGTTAGGTTTAGTCCTGCTTAACGTCTTCATTAGCGACCTGGATGATGGCATAGAGTGTAGCCTCAGCCAGTTTGCAGACAACACAAAACTGGGGGGAGTGGCTGACATGCCAGAGGGTCATTCTGCCATGCAAGAGGACCACAGCAAGCTGGAGAAATGATCTGACAGGAAGCTCATGAAGTGCAACGAGAGGAAGAGCAAATTTTTGCTCCTGGGGAAGAACAACTCCATGCACCAGTACATGCTTGGGGGGGGGTCCCCACAGATGGAAAACAGCTTTGCAGGAAAGTGCTAATTCAATATAAAACAAGATTCTTTTCAATAGAGCTTAGTGATGTGCTGTGTAAGAAAATTGAGGAACAAAACAATTAAAATGAAACATCAGGATCTAATACGTTCATTTCAGTCTCCTACACTGACCAACATTTAAATGGTGTTTTAGAAAGAAACAGCACAGAAATAGGAAGAAAGTGCATCTTTGTTCCCATGTAATATAGCATGTAGATAAAAGAGCAGCCCCATATGGATTGATATCAGCAAGTCTAGATAGCAATAAAAAACACAGCAAATCTAAATAGCAATAAAAACACTGTTAATGGCTGTTTGTTATAAATAGAAAGTTATAATAATCCTGATTTGTGACAGTGAAGTTGGGTAGTGTCTTTTTATGCAAAGGCCCCTCATACAGTAATAAATAAGGAGGTTTATGAGCTTGCTATGATTGAGAAAAGATAAGCTGTATCAAAGCAACTGTATTATGAGAGAAAGCTTTTTTTTACTTGGTGTTTGTTGGCTTTTTTTAAGGCCATCCAAAGAAACAAACAGTTTATCAAACACTTTCAACAAGAGCTATATAGTGAAATACTACTGAAACCAAGACACCTGTTCTCCATTGCTTTAAAGTAAGTTTTTAAATTAAGGTGACAACATTTGCCTTCAGCAAATCTTGAACTGGCCATTTTCTAAAACTTTTAAAACAGATTAAAATACTTCCTGCCAATAATTGCAAATATTTCTTTTAAATTTATATAAGTACTACCAAAAATTGCACAGGGTGCTTTTGGAGCACTGTAATTCTCATCTCTGCACTGTACAAACTGACATCATTAGGGTAGACACAAAAGCACCAAAAGTGCTGAAAGGCTTAGGAAACATGAACTATGAAGAGAGGTTGAGAGTAAGGAGATTTTACAGTCTACAGAGGAGATAAGTAAGAGGTGATTAAAATATAAGTACCTTCCAGGAATTATCAAAAAAGAAAGAGAAAAAAAAAAGTTTTAGCTTAATTTGTTCTTGTAAGAAATNGTCTCAAAAATACATTTGCAGTGTTTAGTTAGAAACATAGATTAATAACTTGTCTAGTCTAATGTTGTTTAAAAGTCTCATTGTATCAAATATTCTTGCAAGTTTTAGGAGGTTTAATGTTGAACAAAATGATCTATTAGCTCTGTGTTCAAGCCTGTATTTTCACCTTGATGAACAACTTCAGTACTTAAAAATCCTAATTTAACAAAGTTTATGCATTAATATTCTGAGAAAAATGTCTGCCTAAAGCATGACTTTTTTTTTTTATCTTTTTTTTATCTTCCTCATGTTTTTTAGTTTTATCTTCCTCATTTTTTAAATGTAATTTTATTTTTCTTTTTTTTTTCAGCTTTTCTCATACAATCAAATCAAGAAATCTCATTCTATTTTCAGAAAATCCTCGCAAGACATCCTGATGGGTTATAGGCAACTTCTTTCAAAGTAATGGCCAGTGTGTGTTCTGTTAATGGAAGATGTATGCTCCCTCAATGCACAATTTCCATGCAAATCACAAAGTATCAGTGGCATGCTCCTTCACTATTCGGTGCCTCAAATTAGNATTTATATAAGTACTACCAAAAATTGCACAGGGTGCTTTTGGAGCACTGTAATTCTCATCTCTGCACTGTACAAACTGACATCATTAGGGTAGACACAAAAGCACCAAAAGTGCTGAAAGGCTTAGGAAACATGAACTATGAAGAGAGGTTGAGAGTAAGGAGATTTTACAGTCTACAGAGGAGATAAGTAAGAGGTGATTAAAATATAAGTACCTTCCAGGAATTATCAAAAAAGAAAGAGAAAAAAAAAAGTTTTAGCTTAATTTGTTCTTGTAAGAAATAGAATAAATAAAGGCCTGAAATTAAGAAAATGGAGACCAAAAGGTAAAAAAGCACTCTACAACAGTTAAATCAATTAGATAGTGGAATAACCTGCCGAAACCGCTATTATCACCAAAAGCATTCAAAGCATACCACAGAAGGATCCTATAAAAAAGAATATATATAAGTACAATTGAAAGTACAGATGATCGAATCAGTAATTTCTAATTCTAATATATATACTATTTAAGATAATACAAGATGATAAAACACCAGCAGTAGAAATAGCAATGCACACGGGTACAGTTGCTCTTCAAAAGGAATATTTTTGTATGTATTTAAAAATAATAAGGAATATTTTATATGCTTTTAAGGAACTTGGTTCCCATATGTTTGGGGTAATTTCTCCTATATCAATATCCTCAGGGTTTGGGATACTTTGCAGGACTTATTTTTCCTATTATTATTATTANCAGCTTTTCTCATACAATCAAATCAAGAAATCTCATTCTATTTTCAGAAAATCCTCGCAAGACATCCTGATGGGTTATAGGCAACTTCTTTCAAAGTAATGGCCAGTGTGTGTTCTGTTAATGGAAGATGTATGCTCCCTCAATGCACAATTTCCATGCAAATCACAAAGTATCAGTGGCATGCTCCTTCACTATTCGGTGCCTCAAATTAGTTAGTGGTTAAGAAAACCAGTGTCACCACCTCCACCACCACCACCAAAAGCCCCACAAACACCTATTTAATTAAATTCACACAAAATGCAGAACAGGGCATGCAACACACAAATTCACACAAAGTGCAGAAACAAGGACATGCCAAAATGCCTCCTTGACACAATAAATCATCGTTCAATATCATGCTTTCCCTGCCTGCACAGAACAAAACTTGACATTTTCAAAAAATCTATTATAAGGGGGTTTTCTCGTCAAAATTTTCAGCATTTTATAGATCAGTTTTAAGCATTTTTGTGCAGTCCTGAGAGGTTTAAATTTTTTTTTTTTTTTTTAAGAAATATGGAAGTTAAGGAACTTTTGTACAACATATGAATACAAAACTATGGACAATTTTCATCTGACATTTTCCTATGAAATTGCTAATCTCACATCTTCAACACTAGGTGGGATGTCTGATAATCTTATTCCTTTGAAATTGCCTGAGAACCTTATTTTAATTTTTAAGGAATATTTAATATATTTTAAACAGAAGGTATTAAGAAAAATGCCCTAATTAAATACAATAATTAAGCAACAAAAATTAAATTAAATACAATAATTATGGCATAATAAATGAAATACAATCTAGTCCTTGGAGTTAATTAGTAAATTAATTTCCTTTAAATGATAGCATAAGAGAACTGGTATGCTTTATTTAGGTGTCTTTGTAAGAATTTTGGTTGCAGTTGAGAGATTTCCCAGAATGTTTTTGAAAATTTTTCCTTCTCCCACCTCATGCAGAAAAAAATTGTTAGTTGCATAATAAATCTAGATCCCATTATTTCTCATTTACATTTTTGTAAAATAAATTGAAATTCATAGATATATACTTAAAAACCACCACTCACTCATCATTTTAGATACCCAGAACAGCTGGATGTTGGGAGCTGACAGAGAATGTACAATAGTTCTTCCTTACATAGTATACCCATTTATTTTATACTGGTGAGTATTCTTGTAGACAGTTCAGTCATTTTGAAGATGAATGTGTTAGAAAAGGGATGCTATATAAAGGTCCCCACAGTATTTTTCTAGAAGTGTCTCTTACAGTCCAAAGCAAAAACAGAGAAGCTGATAAACAAAACCAAAACCAAACCAAACCAAGAAAACCCTCAAAATAAAACCCAAACAAACAAACCCCACAAACAAAATCAAACTCAATCTCTCATAAAGAGAGATATGATAAATTGAACCAGGAAAAGAGGCTAAAAAAATTATGTCAGCAATTCTAGGAGAAAGCATGGTGAAAAAATAATGAAGGATCTGAATGGAATACTTACCTTCTGACTGAACCTCAAAATTTCCAGTTCCAGCAATACCTATCTCAATTTTAGTGCTGCTGCTGAGGATTTAACCTTGTGTCAGAGACCAACACCTAGCCCACAGAAAATGTCACATTTTGGGAAAATTCAAACTTTTTAGAAAAGCTCTTATTTGGTGTGGCAGAGCTGACAAGTAGGATTGACTTTTTCTTGAAGGTGCTAGGAAACAATCTGGCTTCTCCAGAACTAACAGGGCAATTCAGTCTATATGATGATGTCCTTAACTTTGCTCCAAGATTTAATGTACTTTGGAATCCCAGCTTCTGCATAATTTTCTAAATATGCTTTACTGTTGCATTGAGTAATATTATTGATTCACATTTAAAAAAAATCTATATTCCCAAGTGCATTTTGCATCTGAGAATTTGTCTACAGTGCTCAGATGTTTGGATCAACTAGTTTAATTATAGAATTTTTATTGCATTTATACAGTGACAGAATTTAATCCTTTTTTAATTCACTGCCCTAACAGCTTTTAGAGACAGAAAGTTCCAGAAGGAAAAGGATTTCCTGAAAAAGTAATTTATATTGCTATTTCATATTTGTTTTAATATATTCAGCTCTTATACATATAAGAAAAATGAGGTAGGAAGAGATGAAGTAACATACTTAAATTAACAAAGCAGCAAACTGGATCAGTATTGACTTATTTACTTGTAAGTGTGTGGCTTTGTTCCCCTTCACTTTCATTGCTTGAGAGCATGATGGTCTATTTTGCCTTGCAGATTTGAGATAGCATCCTTTTCTTCAAAATGCAGTTTCTGCCACTACATTATCGCTGTCATTTCTGGTTCATGCACTGACTGCTTTATCTCACCAATAGTTGATAAAAGGAGCCATAGATACCTTTTTCTGGGGGGGAAAAAAAAGGCACTTTCATTGTTGCTGTGGAGAAGGGAATATAAAATAAGTTTGAATGTGTGACTTAAAACGTGTACAAACCTGTGTATTTTAGTCATCTGCTCCTGCATTCCTTAGTATTTTATCCTGCATTACTTCTAGGAGTTAAAATGAAATGAACTGTTTGGTAGGAATAAAATTTTAAATTAAATAAACACTGACCAGATTCCTTAGGAAGCAACAATAATATTTCTGGTTTGGTCTATTGCTTGCTGCCTCAAATTGCTCAGTGGAAGGATGCCTGAAGTGCTGGTTGGCCAGTGCTGACAATGAACTTATTAGAAGACTTATGGATAAGAACAAACTAGCCAGTTTTCTTTAATGTAGATATTGATAGAGACTGAGAGTGAAATTATGCTGAGATAGGGAAATACAAAGCAAGATGAGTGGTTGTGCTGTCTGACTTTCTTTGATAATGGGTTTTTTGGTCTCTCTCTTGCACACACGCACAGAGCCCAGAGAATCAATCTGTTTGCTGAGGAGTCCTCTACGTAGAGAAGTCTTGTTTGTCAGGTCTTTTATTTTAGGCAAAGAGGTTACATAGCATTCACAACAGGCTCTTTATAGCAATAAAAATGCATTTAAACACAATTAAAAATTAAAATTGAGGCTTTCCTTCATGAAAAGGCATTGAAGCAAGCTAATATAAAATAACAATGCTAAAGGATAATCCCTGCTATGCTTGCATACATCTTTTGTCTAGATAGCCACATATTTATGAGTGCTTCACGAAACAGAAGACAGGAGAGGGAACTGACAGTTACTTAAGTTGCTTGCAAATTATAAACCTCCAGGAACTATGTGAAGCTATTGAAGCTGTCTGCAGGTTCTACACAAACTAACTGAGACCTTTTCTACCCAACAGCTTTCTTACCTAACTAATTGTAATTTCTGAATTGTGGAAGACAAAGAGGTCAAAATCTGTCTTTCCTCACAGAAAGCTAATTTCAGTGGACTCCATTAAATGAACAGAGATATTTCATATCCAGTGAGGTAATAAGGGAACAATTTGCTCTCTTGCATTTTGTAGAAATAAACTGAAAGATTAAATTACCTGGAAAGCATTATTTGTGTAGAAGTCTTTGGCATAAATGTGATGAGTATGATCTGAAGTAAGAGGAACCATCTGATTGTGCTTGTTCTAAACACTAGTGTTTAATAATTTAATTTTATTGATCTTGTGTTCTTAACAGTCTTTGCAAATGCGACTGTTGTCAAAGGAATCAAGCCTATTAGACCCCTGCCTCCAATAACAGTGCATTAGAGGACTAGAATGTTTGTAAATTCTATTTACACTATATATGAAGTGCTAATGGAACAGTCTCAAATCACCAGTTTTCACAATTTGAGTTTAGGTCAAGTAAATGTAAGTAATTTTGAAACACTTTTAATCATTAAGAAAATAACTCACAGAAATGTAAACACTACTTGTAGGAAAATTGTAAATCACTGAAACTCAGAAGTCAGTTCTTTATATGTATACCCAGCTCTGATCCCCCACTCCCCTAAAAAAAATGGATATAAGTTGAACATAAAAATTACAAAGAAAGAATGCTAAAGATTAATCCAGACTCTCTCACTATTGCAATTACATGAGTAAATTCTTCGCATTATTTCACAAATAGTAGCAAAAACTGAACTAAGACTTTTCCTTCTGACAATGTTTTCTATAATGAAAATACCAATTAGGTATTAAAAAATATTAGTTACATTTAATAAGTGGCTACAAGACACTCACAGGCTGTCAGTAACTATTTCTTTGTACACATACTCATTGCATATAGGGACAGTGACAGTCTCCATTTATCAAAGTCACTGAAAATATGGATAATGTAATTCTGAAATGAGGTATAATTGTGAATATTTTTTCATTTTCTTTCTATTAAAACCAGGTACCACTTCTGTGAAGGAAAATCTTGGTAGGAGAAGATTGTCAAGTGCATATCCCATATGAATCGCTATACAAATGACATTATTCACAAAGTAAAATCACCCATGATTGTACTTTTAAAATCAGGCATCTCACTTAGTTTTATTACAGTGTTCTTAACACACAGACTCTTTACTGTGATCAGGAAGTAAAGAACTATTTTTATTTTCTCATCTGAAAATAGAAAATGGTTACCATTAGGGTATTTTTCCCCTACATTTTTAAGGTCATTAAAGAATTAGGCTTTTCATTTAAAAAAAAATAGCAAAACCTTAAAATGAAACATTCACAAATCTCAATTTACAGAGAATAGAAAAAGGTTACTAATCTCATTTAATACAGATTTAAATAAAGGTTCAAAAGTAGTAAGGAAGTTAAGGTTAGCCTTATAAGCAATCATGAATAAATTCAGATCTTTCTTAACATCTCTTTTTGCCTCAATGGAGCACAGATTCAGTCTCTTTGTCGTTTTTCCATCTTAAAATTTTGTGGTCAACCTCCTACCTTTTTAAGATTATCTAATTTCTGTTACTTCTTTCTGGCAATATTTATGCCACTGCTTAAAATACAAGGCCATCATGCTTTATCTTAACATTCAGTAAATTCAATAATCAAAATGAAAAATGACTGAATGTACTTAAAAGACATAAATCATTATTGGACCCTTTATGTTCCTATATCATCAGTTATACCTTTGATGTGAAATTAGGCCTTGGATGTGAAGTGCTGTTAGGACACTTTGCTTAACTAATGACTGTTTAGTTGAAGTCTAAGTGGAAGAAATATATTGGCTCTAATAAGCCAGGAACTAATGACTTGCAGCACTTATATTAAAATACCATACATGCCTTTCTAACTATGGATTTCCTTATTCTTTCAGAAATAGTTCCTTCTCTAAAGCATATTGAATATTCTTACATATCTAACCTGAATAAATGCATATGATGGACTTTTATGAGGGCTTTTTTATTATTATGAGGTCTCTTTTATTGCTTTCCCTTTCTCTCCTCTTTTAACCACAGTCTATTTGCCAGCTTCAGGTAAAGAATTTTATGCAACACTTAGACATTGCTGAGTTACTATGAATTCTGATTAACCAAAGGGGTCAACTTTCATTAGAAAGTGCATAAAACTCAGTCCATTAAATTGTCCATTTCAAGCTTGCAGTAATGGCTTATGGGTTTGATTATATTAATTAGTGCACCTTCTGCATTGCCAATCTAAATGGTTATTTTAAAGAGCACAGAGGCTTCATCTTCTAGCATAGAACTAGTTTATAGGGAAGAAATGGTAGAGGAGGTAGGAGATTTAAAATTTAATAAGTTAAGGGAATAGATTAAAACAATAAAGTCATTGCAATAGATAAATTATTTCGTCAAAGAAGTTAGCATATCATATCAACTACAGTTTAGAAAAAATAATCCCAAGTCATTACTTTTTATTACTTCACTTCAAAATTAGGGGCATATGATTTTATTGCCTTTGGTCAGAGAAATCCTTTTAACTGTTCATAATACAAGGTCCAAGCTCATATGCTCGTATCTTCAATGGCTCCTCTAAATAGATAAAAAGTTACTGGTTTTCTAAACCTTACTCTATAACAGTATTCATTTCTACTTCAGCAGCTGATACAATGAAGCATACCCAGCCCATTGTTCTATCCAGCTTAATATTCTACACAAAATGACAAATCCCTTTATTTTGGAGAACATATAAATATAGATTCTCTATATCTCTCAATGCAGCCAGTCAATGATCAAAACAGATCAAGAGAAGGATAAAAATAGCAGACCTACACAGACAGTCCTCTGCAATGGGACCACTGAGTGAGGGTTGAGTCAGCTCCAGTAGGAAACAAGACTCTAATTCATTACCAGCAAGCTATTTCAATGATTTATATGGATTTAAAAACAGAACTGCATCTCAGAAGCCTTACACTAGGAGCCACATTTCTCAAAAGGAACAAAAAATTAGTGGGTTTTTTTGTGATAACAGCACCAATCTACACATGTGCGAGACTTCTGTCAGTCCGAGGCACAAATTTGGCCTCATCTCTCTTCTAGGTAGGTGCAAGAATCCAAGATCCAAAAGCTGAAATGAATATTGGCAATAATATATCTGATACCAATCTACCTCTATTCCTTCTGTGACTCCCATCTCTCCTCAGCTAAGCAAGATCAGCTTGTCATATTAAAGATCTGCAGCTTTAATTATCCACAGGGCCCCTCCTTTCTTCCCTGACCTTCTCATGTCTAAGGCATTCATATGATGTGACAGAACAAGGAAACTTGAAACTGCATCATCTAAGTTTTAATTTGTCCTCCCTATCTTTCTGAAGTTCTTGGTATGACTTTCTGTCCTTGCTAAGGAGTTCAAGGTCCATACATAGATGCTAAAGAGGAGTACCAGAGAAGACACATGCCCCTCGCAGCTTCCCTTTTCCCCCTCAACACCTTTTCTACCTGGGAACAATGTGTCCCCTCCCTCCATCAGAAACACCATTCAGTGAACATTATTCTTGGATCAGGCAGCTAGCTCCAAGAAACCCTACATAATCCATAGGGACTGAAACTCTTTGAGAGGCTGGTTCAGAGCAGATGTTAGCTTGAGAACTCAGGTCTCTCGTATCAGAAAGCTAACCTTTCTGAATATATGGCAACATGGCCTCCTACATCACCACTCTTTCTCCCCATCTTTCCCTTCATTCTTTAGTTGGCAAAACTAGTAAGTCGTGTCTTTGTGTGGTAATGAGGTGGAGGGTGACAATGCTGAGGTTTTTGTATTCCCATTATCACAGAAAAAAAACCCTGAAAAACATAACCTTGGAAACAGAACCTTCTTTTTAGAAACAGTATAAATTTGCCCATTGTTTTGAATTACTGCATACTGTAACAGCAAAGTTCATAACCAAAATTTTCCTTTTCTCTGTTCTACTGATTTCTGTTTATATCTGCCCCTGGCAAAAAAGATGCCAAGTGATCAGCACAGGACCAATACAGAAACAGCAGTGCAAACTAGATATGCAGTGTCTCAAAGCAGCGCTTGTAATATTTAAAAGATTCAGGGCTTGAAAATAGAATGAGAAAAAAGGGAAGGTACAGAGCTGCACAGCTGGACTGCCATTACCTGACCACACTACACTGAACAGTGGTCATGAGTGCTCCAATATACATAAGAGTGTTTACTCCCCAGCATGGAAGAGGCCAGATCTTCCTGAATATTCTACCTACTTGATCTCTGATAATAAATTCACGGACAGTGTATGCACTATGTGGGGTTTTTAGATTCCTTCAGTATTGGACTCTGTGGTCAAAGCAGTCACAAAGATAATGTCTGAGAGGCAGAAATCCTATGTCTAAAAATGTGCACCATCTTTCAAAACACTGTTCTCATCATGCACATTATCGCTATAAACTTGGTCTGACTACAGGAGTTCACCAGAAATAATGCAGCTGTTTTTTTTTTTTTTTTTAATTTAATATTTCTACTTTTTCAGATTGGAAATAATTATAGAAATCAAATATTTTTGATAGAACTCAATAAAATACATTGATTTTGTGAAATTGTAAGAGGAGCTTAAATTAGAGCTTGTCAGACTGACTGTTTCTGTGAATAATTTCAGTTTAAATACTCTAAAAAATCAATAACTTTGGTTTAGGTAACTAGAAATGTTCTCAAAAATTTGAACAGGGTTTCAAAGAGCTGAAGAACACTTTGTATACATAGAACAAGTATCTATAATTGTATCCTCAGCAAAACAGCTTGAGAGTTCTGGATTGTTGAAAAGGCAACAGCTCTTGATAGAAAAAATGAAAACTGGATGCAAAATTCTCAGTAAGACAGTTTTTAAAATACAGTTTTGTATTAACAGCTTTTTTATCAATTTTGACAAAATTTTCATAAATTATGAGAGAACATTTCTCTTCAACAAGATAGAATTCAAGAAAAGAAGAAATTAATGCCTCTTATTTAAAATTTACTTATTAGGAAGGCTTACTGAATTTAACATTCTAATACACCAAAGGCCCGTATTTAATATATATTACCAAGATATATGGGAAAAAAAAAACCCCTATAAAAGTAACATTAGATCAGAACGGTGCAAAACAAAATGGTGTTTAACATTATTGTTACAAATAATTGTACATTTTACAAAATGTCTAAATAAAAGGTAATTATTTTTCTTGTTCTTCACAAATAATACTTCAAGCAAGGTATCTATTTCTATTTAAGATTAAATAAAATCAACTGTTAGAATTTCCTAGTGAAAGAGGAATCTGTTAGCTGATTTTCAGTTAGACATTATCAAATATCACAGAAAGCAGGCGTACTTTTCTCTGAACTATAGAAATACAGGTAGGCTCTATTTGATTCATTGCCAGAAGTCTTACCACAACATTGAATCTGATGTTCTTTTTTATGAAATTCTGAGAGTGAAAATCTCTACCCCTGTAAAGTGATGAAACTCCAGTAAAATGAAACGACTGCTGCTCATCTGTATTTGCACTAGCCAAAACCAGAATATCCAGACTGGTTGTATGTTGGTGTAATATGGGTACTTGGAAAGATTTACAGCGCTATAGAAAAGTTAGAAAGAATATTTGTCCTTGTTAAAGCTGGAGTTTTTATTGTTGTTGCTTGCTGTTGATGTTGTTGTAGAACACATTTGCACAGTCATTAGTAGAGGTGACACAAGCATCATAACAATTACAACTAAAACCATTTAGTATTCAGTACCAATAGTAATATAATAGACCAGTAGCTTTTACTCAAATTCAGATGTATACTGTCTTTCCAAGGTCTGTTTCATAGACCATTCCGAAGATTTCATATGTGAATAGACCATAAAACGCAGGATGCATTTCCTATCCAGATGACATCCTGTTTTTTATTCTTCAAGAAAACGTCTATTCTGACCAATAAAAATGTCCCTTATTTATTACTCCTGTGGTATGAAAGAAACAAAAGGCTACCTTTATGGTAGTGATGATACCAAACACTACATAAGGTTTATCACATTGGGATAGTAAATCAAGTGGGAATAGAAGTTTGGATTAAAAAAAAAATAGGTTTTTCCTATTCACTCACATGGATAAGAATATAAAAAATTTAAATTTAAAAAAAAAAATTGTTGCATTTTGCATCTGATTTTACCTGCTCATGATTTGATCACTTATAGCTTCAAAAAACTTACGTATTTCCAGTAGAACCAAACTCAGTATTTGCTTCTGTCAGGCATGGATGGGAAATGAGTAACCACATTTACTTGGATTTTTTCTAGCTCTCATTCTAGAAGGACTTTAATAATCTTTAGTGTTAAATGGGTATGTATATACATAAATAATTTAGATGGAAAAAAATACCACATCTCTGAATCAGGTCAGAATGCATCCAAACAATTTATCAAAAAAAGCAAATTCTCGAAATGCCTTACATATATACACATCTAAAAAAAAAAGCCCTATGCTGATATTCAGCAGGCTGCCTTACTCTGACAGTGAAAATAAATTACCAAACTGCAAGAGAAAAAACCAGATGTATTTAAAAGACAAATAGCCATTCTCTCTGAAATTCAAAGTAGTGTGAAATGGAGAAGTCACAGCAGATTAAAAAACAAATGGGAAGCAGAAATTCAGATTGCTATCAAAGATAAGAAAGTTCTAAGAGAATTGTTCTGTGCTCTTTCAAACTCTTGACACCCTTTGCCTCACAGCAGATGAAAGAATGGCAAAGGTTGACTTTTGGAAGACGGCAGCAAGGAAAAGAGAAAATGGAATTGTCACTGTCCCCCAAGAACAGGGGTTGAAGACAGATGGCAGAGTTAGTAATGCTCAGAGACAGTGTCATAAATTAGAAGACTGGAATCACGGGCAAATGCCCTAGCTTCCCTCTATTCCATTATTGAACAATAAAGACCACTTTGAAAATACTTGTGCATCTAAATGTAGTGAGTTCACTGTAGCTATAAGACATTCTTTTCCATCTTTTGCTTCAAAATAGGCTGACTGTACATCCTAGCCTCTGGATCCATGGTATACTTCCAAAAAGATTCCAGCCAGTGGATTGGATACTGCACAGAGATCATATAAGCATTCATTCAAATGATATTTGAGGGGATACAGAATGACAGCAAGTTAAAAAAAGGTCTTGCTTTTAGACAGAATAGCTGAACACTCAGATGATCACTCTTCAGAGTTAGCTGACAGGAACCAGATCACTAGCATGCTGTGGGGTGACAATATAATGCTGAATCAAGCCCTTTAACAGTACCAAGAGAAAAGCAAAGCAAGAAACAAACATGTGGATCAAGGTGCCACAGATTTTCTCTACAGCACTCCTGGAAATCTTTTCCAAGTTTGAAAGCCTATTATAAATTCTGTGTAACATTTTCATCAGAGGTTTCCTAAATTGCTCTCTCAGAGATAACTAAGAGAATGACAACAGTGGATTGTCATCATAGTCTTGGAGAATTAATCACATCACTGCAAATTAGCCTTCTTTAGCTACTTATTCAGAACTGACCTTTAACCAACAGACTGACATTCCTAAGCCTAGTTGTGAATATTTCATTATCTGGTGAATCCCACTAAAACACTAGTACTCTCTAAGTACATCAAACTCAACCTTCATTTTAGTATTCCTTCAAATATTGCTCCTGGAACTTTCTCCTTCATAATGAGCACTCCCAAAATTTGTCATAAAATAATGCTTACTTATCCAAATATAATAATTCACTTTTCTTTCTTATTTTGGCATGCTGTTCTTTTCTTTCTGACATCTCTTTCTAGCATCCTTCTCAGGACCCTTCACCTGCCTTGATACTGCAAGGCTAAGTAAAACCATTTCGAATGTCTCCCTCTATCTTGTGTCTGGATGGTTTCCAAACAAAAGGTTTAATTGAACAGCAGAGAAGGAGATCTGGGTGTCATTTTATGTGATTAAAATCTCCTACACATACACACATACACACATGAAGGAGCAGAGAGGCACAGTGCCAGACACGGGAGCCCTAATAACCCTTTTGAGAAATGAACTCCAGGGTTTCCCACAGTGATCCCAGGAGAGTCTCAGCCTCCACTCATATCAAGGTGGGACTAGCCACCACCAGGAGCCAACACAGAAGCTCTGGAAGTCACCTTTCTAACTGAGGGGGATCGCTGCCCAGAGGTATGGTGCACATTATGAGATCACACAGGACATTTGAGGATGGTTAGGGAGAGGAACCAAAGGTGGAAAATGGGAGGGAACAAGGTGGATTGGGGAGGAACAAGCATCGACAAAAGCAGAAGAATAACACAATAAAAGGAACATGTAAACAGGTGGCTGGCTGTTCAGCACATCTGGTCATACTATGTTGTCAACATAGTCTATTCTGATCTCGTATTACCTTCCATTCTCAACTCAGCTGTGTTTATGTGGGTCTGAATGTCAGCCACTGGAATGAGTGTGGGTGTGAAAGTGCGAGAGTTCTGTACCAGCAGCTGCAGGGGCCCTGGGGTCTCAGTGGTTCATTTGTCCAGGTGTGAAACTGGGAAGATCTGGATCCATGAGAAGCCAATGGACAGATTAAGTACCTGAGCCCAGCTTCAGGAGGGATGCACATTATGCATGTGCAGGTACATGCAGGTGTGCATGTGTGGCGCTGAACCTTCCTCATGATCAGGCATTGAGTGGAATGGGAAGAGGCCATCGGTGCCATTTGAGCTAGTGTGAGTGTGACTGTACCCGGGACACATATACACATGTGTGATACGTGTGTCCAGATGTGCATGTGTGTGTATATGTGGTACGTGCTTGTGTTTGAATATATTATTGCGAATCCTTGCTTTGCAGGAAGGGAGTTACAGCAACCTCAGCTCTTTCAGATTATGAGATTCAGTAATCCCCTCACCTTGGAGACCACAGTATGTGCTAGCAGATATGAAAAGCACAGTAAAATCATTACAGTAGGTGCACATATGAATTTAGATAGATGTCCAAAGACACAAATTGAGAAGCAAAACACTTCTAAAATAGAATAATCAATTGCTTTGTATGATGCATACCATACTTTCAGGTCTTACTCTTTCAGTGTTTGATTTCCTCATGCCAGCAATGCAAAGAAGAGTGTATGTAAATCAAATGGCTGTACATCCTAGCCTCTGGATCCATGGTATACTTCCAAAAAGATTCCAGCCAGTGGATTGGATACTGCACAGAGATCATATAAGCTCTCAAGAGACTCTCAGTGATCTCTAAGGCTCAAGAGAAAACAGTAAGTCATCCTGAACAACTGTAGAAGGAAACTCATACTCTTCTCATTGGTGCGAAGAAAGCATTTTGAGTAAAAGAGACCTTGTGGCAAGCTTTCATTCTAATCAAATATGTCAGCCTTCAAATTTAGTAAACTGATGTCCCAGGTAAAGAAAATGTCACTTTTGAAAAATGTCACTGTAGATAGCAGACTCTATGTAGAGCAGTATTCTGTGCTATTCTCTAAGGATCAGAAAGGTCACTGAAGTGCCCTGCTTCTGACCAGCAAGAAGAAATGCTGAAGAATGACTTCAGTCTTCAGTCAGTCAGTGAGGGACTGGCTGAAGACTGGCTCCTGCACAGAGGGCAAGACAGGCAGGAGGTGCCCAGGATTGCCACCATCTGGCAGTCAGTCAAACACTGCTGTAAGACAAACATTCCAACCACTTAACAGTTTCTTCACAATAAAAGAAGAAAGAATACATTAAATTCATGTCAATTGGTAAAACAGATATTATTACAGCCTACATTTCTCCTTTCCTCCCTTCTTTTCATTCTTCTCTCCACAGCAGGGACTTGATTCAGTGTTTGTGAGGAGACGGCAAAGGTCTAGTTTGGTCAATTGGTTTGGTCTAGTTTTCCCTGAGTTTGGGATAGAACTCAGACCAGTGTCTAATTATGGCTCTTTGAAACTGAAGCTGGCTCCCATTGCTAATCAGAGCATGGTAAATGTACTATGCATATACATTAATAGCATCTGCATATGTGCACATATATATCTAATTCAAGACAGATAACTACCCTTAGGAAGAAAGACACATTACACAGATACTCTGTGTATATACAGATATGTAGGCATATAAAAAATAAATGGCTTCTCTTTAAGTTCTTAGTTTGGAAATATTGCATTAATTAAAAAAAGACAGTTTCTTATCAAAGACTTAACACAATACTTCAGGTTCTGTTGTCAGAACATACAATATTTGCTTGAGTCTTATATATCCCTGAACACCTAAATGAGTTAATATTTCCTTTTTCTCAGTATGGCAATCCTTCTATTAGAAGTGAAGAGAGATTCTCTCTCTGAAGCAACTGATCTTATCAAGCAGTAAGTGAATATAACAGGAATTCATTACTGACTGGATTTTAAAAATGCCTCTTTCAGACAGTAAAACTGTGTATATTATGAAGTGAACAAATAGTAATTAAAATATGGAATGTTAAAGCATTTTAGTTTGCCAGAAAAACTGTGACAGAATTCTTTGTGGAAGAAAGATTTATTTTGGGGGGGGAAAAAGCCATATGCATTCTTATTTAGCTTTTCAAAGAATTCACCAAAGCCTGACCCAGCTGGAACCAAGTAGTCTGCCTCTTGCTGTGGTAAAAACTTAGCAAAGTATTGAAGAAGAAATATAAGAATGTTCATATTCTTAAGAACATTTTTTCATGATATTACAACTGAGGTTCCTTTGTACAGGATCATACTACAGGGACACCAGTTTTAATATTCAACTTCTAACATCTGGCATCTGCTGCTTTAGAGAAAGAGGAACAAATATAATTCTCCTAATTATCTGTATCATTATTCTTCTTACTTCATAAACTACGTCTGCCTCCTGGGTCTGTTTTATACTGATCTCAGTTTCTACCAGTTGTCTGCAAATCATTACCAAACTCTTGTCCTATTCTTCAACCCTTGCTCCTTCTTTTATTTGAGAATCAAACATAACAGGTGAGCATATTTAATGCTGCAGCCATGCCAGGTTTATATGTATTCATCACAAACACGTTCTTTTGGACGTCTGCCAATAATGCTTAGATATTCCTTTAAAACTTTGCCTCTCACATCTTTCAGAAGTCTCGTGCTTTTTCTACTTATTGCTTCATTTGCTTGCAAGCTCAGACTCTAAGGATCAAGTCTCTATTGCACTGTAAAATTTTTACTAACATAACATAATACCCTTGTTAAAAAAAATACGCACCTTAGGTTTTTAATTAATTTTCCCTTAATGCAAGTGTCTGTAAGCATCAAATTCTTACTTCTGTGGTGTCACCATCACAGTTGCAGCACTACTTGCCTAATCACTCACTAAGACCTCACACCTTTTTGGGTAGGATTCTGTGCTCTCAGAGGAGTGAAGCAAGGCCTGGTACACTTAGGAGTGTCATAAAATCGTTCATGGTCACTTGCAACAGTGTGGTTATGTCCTAAGACTGTACTTAGAGTTGATAATGAGAAACTTCCAACAAAAATGGTATCATATGGAAGACTTTGAAACAAGGACTGTCTCTGAGTTTGTACAGTGTCTGGCATAGTATAACTTTGCTCTTGCCAGTCCTTCTGTATTCAGTATGACTAATAATGATGAAAATATGTTTTAAAACATATCAATCACAACATTTAAAAGGTTTCTACTAGATTCTATTGATTAACCTGTAACCAAGTGCTACATTATTCTCTTTATCTACATCTTTAAACATTGTCATACACTCTGAAAAGTAATATAGTTTAGTAGTAACCTCTGAATAAAAAATGTAGCATTAGGCAAATCTGATGCAAATGAACTAAAGAATATTTTTCAATCAGTATCACAATATCTCAGGTGCATTGTACAAACTAGCAGGGGGTAAGTAGAAAAAATTATTAATAATACTACAGATTTTTCAACAATACTATTGAGATTATAAAGTGGAAAATAAAGAACTTTACTAAACCTACAGAAAGACATCAGCAAAGCAGAAAAGATTTAGCAAATAAGAAGAGCAGAAATACTGACTAAAATTTTAAAATTTGGAAGCTAAACATTGAATGCTAACAAGAGTGCATGCTAGTCCTGTTTTGAATTGACAGAGATTCAAACTGTTTTGCAGATTAGCCATTTTTCTCTGAAATTGGTATAAAATTTTAGGTGTAAAACCTATACTTTTAATATAGCGTGAGAAGAATCCCCCAGCTTGACTATGAAGCTATCATAAGTTGTAGTGGTTTTGAATTACACTGCAGATATTGCAATTGATGAAAAAATAGAGTACTTACACTGGTGGTACATGTCGTTGCTTTAATAATTACAGTGAATTCTTCCAGTGGTGTTGCTACTGGTAGCAATAGAAGCAGTAGTTTCGACTTCATATAGATTTGAACTGACTCCTGAATAAAGTTAAATGGTATCCTTCATATGTTATCAGACTATCTATCAGTGGGCAAATTTAGTAAAAGATTCAAAATTCCTCACCAGAATGAAAAATCTTACCCATTTGACAAGTAACCCTGGCCAAAAACCAAAACCAAAACCCAACCAAACAACAAAAACCACAAAAACAAACTGAAAGAAGTATGTTTCATTCTTTTCAATAAGATTTAACAGAACAGTTAGTAGAAGGTCCTCATCCCTGTCTTGCCTACTGCTCAACACAGACATTCCAGGCAGAGAACTCTGGGTTGCCTCACCACCTTCCCTTCCCAACAGGACAGAGTAAACATGATGTGCATCCACATGGGAATCTCCAGTAATCACACAGCCTCCTCCCAGCTGTACCTGACTTGTGTACTCTACAAATTATACAAGATTCAGAAATATTTGAGTTTATTTCAATATTTTTAATATTCACCGAGAGTTAAATTCAATTCTGCATCTGATTTTCTTAATTAGACTAGTTTTTAAAGTGTTTCAGACTCTTTCTTCTCCTTCAGTCAGGTAGTTGTGCCCTTGAGATATCAGCACTGCTGGTACTTAGAACAGACAAGAAATTTTTAGCACCTATTCTGGCTGGTTTATGTAAACAGACTTATCTACCTCAAACAGAACTGTGTCTGAATTCATGTCTTTTACATTTCAGTATCTGTGAAAAAAAGGGCTTTGTTGGATAACATTAAAACCAAGATTTTAAATAAATTCAAGTTTTTAAAAGTTGAGAAAGATAAGTGCTGGAATCACCAGAAAGTACCAAAAAACAAAACAAATAAAAGGAGTATATATTTAGCTCTTATTAGTTTAATTGGGACCTGAGTTGTGAAATCTTCTGGAAAACCTATTGAACAAATAAATATTTTAATGAAAATTCTGTAGCAGTTTCCCCACAAACGTCATTTGAAATATTTTATCTGAATATCTATACATGGTTTCCAACAGATATAAAGGGCATTTTTTCCCCATGAGCTTTTTAAATTAAAAATAACAACTCAGAGAATCATTTTCTGTTGTTACCTCAATATCTGGTACTGACGGCATTTCTGTTGCCAGCAGTCACAATAAAAGTTTGTTCCTTAAGTTAACTGCAGAACTTTAATACCATCTGAGGCGGTTCAAATCACAAAATGATAGATCCATTATTCTTCATTCCAATCTGTTTTACTGGTATGTGGTACTTCCAACATGGCTTAAAATGTTGCTGCAATCGTTCCAGGACCCAGTTTTATTCTGCTCTGTATAACAGAGAATAAGGTATAACATGTAGGAGCTTTGACAAAGACTTATCTTGCAATTAGCGTCACTGAAAGTGGGTCCTCTTGTTGGTCATACCATTCTGAACCTCACATTTTTTTAAATTATTCAGGTATTGTCATAAATAATGTACTAAGACTACAAATTTCACCATATAACTGTGATGGAAACATTGGGTGAAACATGCAAAATTGATTTCCAAAGTATAGCAGAGAACTTGCTCGTGAATGCATTTGCTCCTCGGAGGATGAAAAGGAAGGAGAGAAAAACCTGGTTCATTAAATTGTCTTGCAACTAAAAGCAGAAACCTCTGCTAAAATCACTAGCAAGCTGATGGCTAGATGAAGCAAGGAAGATGGAAGAATTAGATGTGCATTTTAATTTGTGTTAAGTTTCACAGACTTCTTGTTTAGGACTCAGTTTGTTTAAGATATTATCCTTAATGCATGGTTTTGATCTGAAATATGGGTGGAGAAGTATGGTATAGGATCAGTCAGAACATGTCCTGTTAAATGACTATTTCTTCACTTATCTTTCTGTTTGATTGTTTTCATATTTTTGCCTATTTTCTGTGTAAGTGCTTTTTTTTCTGGTCTATTTTTGCTTGTTCTTGACAATTGAAACTTCAGCCTACACATTCACTATTCCACTGAAAAATGCCTTTTAGGGGTTCAGGATAGATTATCATAATTGTGGCTGAAATGTTACACGGTACTTTAGACAGAATTTCAGCAACCAAATACAGGACCCTGCATAAGCCCATTTGATCCTATAACCAGAACTTAGTGGGTTTTACTCTTCTAATTTTGTTGCTCCTGGATTACACCAAAAAAACAGTGTGATTACCTAATGACTGCAGAGTCTTTTCAAATGAATGTGATTTCCCATAGATTCCTCAATGACTTGAGGAATCATCTAGTGAAACAGAGCCTCACATGAACAAACTGGACTGGAAATAACTAGGAGAAAGAAAACTGCGAAATATTTAAAAGGCTTGTTTTCTTTCTATTTTTTTCTAAGAATTTGCTACTTTTTGATATTTTTAAGTACGGTTTTGTAACAGCTCCTTACTTACCATATCCTTGAACTAGTTGTGACTCAGCCTTTACCTTATAAAGGTTTGCTTACATGAAAGACTGATTAACTTTTGAGCAATCCCTAAATAGTTAGGTCAGAACTGAAATAAGATGACTTTGGACATATTTTTTCTATTGCAACCACGCAGAGCAGGCTCCTGCTTAGGCTCTTAGACTTAGTCTCAGTTAGTTCAGTGTCTCACTATTTTAGAACAAACTCTTATTCTTGCTTATGATGTTTTACTTTTTTGCCATCTCTACAACCAGAGCCTGATTTCAAACAACCGCCAAATCTACCCTTCGACTATTTGTTGTCACTGTCTGAAGTACACGCTATCCCCACCCAGAATGATAGCTGGATACAAAAGAAGTCACCAATATGACAGAAATAATTAACTCAAACTAATTCTTTTTTAGAGAAATGTAAAGAAAGTGCAACCAAACAAATCAACTATGCAGTTCATCAGTTCATCTCATCATTGTATTAATACTCAAGAATTCTTCCCCACCCCTACTTAACTCTATTAGTATACAAGTTTGTTCTGTGACCATGTTTAAAATTTCACTGTAGCACTATATTAATCCCAGTAAAGTTTTGTACAACTAGGTGATTCATTGTATCCCATGAGACAGTTTAAGGATTATTCCAATTTACACTGACATAAGTGACTACCTGCAAAGAAATGCAGTTGTGGCTCAGCCTAAAAAGCAAACATTAGGACTATACATGTTTCTTCAGTCAAATTTCTTTACCCCTGCTGAACTAGGATTGGGAAGTTTAAAGGGATTAAAGTCTTGGTATCAATTTTGCTTTGAATTTTTGCTTCCTTTTCTTCATCATGTTTTTTTTCCTGAGGCAATTAAAAAAATGTGGTAGCCAGACTGTGCTAGAAATGTGCTTCCAGCCCTTTGCGTTATTTCAGAGGTGTTAACCAAGACAGGACTGGGATTTGAAAGAATGATTTACCTGGGTAGCACTTTAGGAAGAATAAAAAGTTGAAAAACTAATATAAATATATTTTTTGTCATAAGTATATGAAAAGCATCTCAAATTTAAAATAAGTTACCAAGGAAAATAACATAATAATGAATGAGCTTTTAAAAAGATGCATGCAAACATAAGACAAAATGGCAAATTTATTCTGAGGGAAAGGGTCAAAAATTAGCAGAAATTTTCTATTACAGATGCAAACTTTGAAAGTTTCAGTTTAAAAAAATTCTCCTCTGTCAAGAACATAAAGCTTCCCCCTGGGACAGGAGTTTTGATGTGTCTTCTTGCATTGGCCCACCAGGGCTAGGGGGAAGGATGGAGCATCTACTACATGATGAAAACCTGCAGTAATAGGTGAAGTGCAGTGCACCAGCAGCCAAAAGAATGAGATACTGAGACAACCAAGAAATAAGCCAGGTACAGGCCTGTATGGTGGCACTACATCAAAGCTTCACTGGTGATCTGTTCTCACCCAGAACATTTTTCTTCTCATGGTTCAGTGGTATGAACAAACCCAAATTACTCAACACAGCCATACAGCAACTCTCCTTCCATTTGTTGTTCTGTTACAGCAGCCAACATGTGGTGGGAGGGAGAGGAGCCATGACTCTGTAGCTTCTATTTGTCTTTCTGATTTGTTCTCCAGTTTGAGTGGGTGAGAAAAAAATGGCCTAAGAGTCATAGCTCATCCATTGTTTATGAACTGTGACAGCAAAAGCCTATGCAAATAGTTAGGTGTATTGCACTTAGCTCCATATGCATGTATAAGAATTAAAACCAGTTTTCTCGAGGAGAGAAAAAAAACAACCTAAAAAAGAAAACCAGAAAGAAGAATAAAAAGAGGCTGAACCATTAAATAAAAAGGGAGATGAAAAAATGTTGTGAAAATGCTGTGAAAATACATCCACTGAAGGATGTAGGTGCTTAGTATCAGTATATTTTCTTCTTAAATAAGAGAACAATTATAGAACTTATGTAACTAGCTCAGTAATAGGAATGGAAAGAGTTGGTTGCTTGAGTTATCAGCAACAATGAACTGTGCAGATCAATTCTTCAAATTAGAAGGTGGAAATAATAATTTTAGAACACATTATTTGTCACATTCAATGCTGCTCTGGAAATTAAAACGGTACCTTTCAGTGAAAAAAGTGAGCATAAACAGAAAACTCAGGTAAAAAAATCCGACTTACTGTCAAGGCTGTGTGTGGTTTTCTTGGAGGCTTTTGATATATTTTTCTCCCAAATGTCATATCTGAAGTCTGATCTCTCCTTGACTCTTTTCTCACTTGTTCTCACATTCTCTATGCTCTCCTGACCCACAGAGGTTTTCACTTGTGTTGCTTTCTGAGAAGCCCCTTGGTGAGGTGAAAGTTTTTGGAAGAGCCTCAAGGAACTCTTTTTGGTTTTTTCTGTGAACTTTGTTTTACAATAAGGTTGACTGTAGAGAAGAGAGTTCGTCCTTCTGTACATCCTGTGCAGAGCACTAACCTTGACAGAACAAGGACATTTTTCAAACATAGAATTTTTTTGTGTGTTCACATTTTTTGTACTACATACAAGTAGGCTTCTTTCACAGCAGGCATACATGGAGCTTAGTTTTGGATGTACTTTAGTTATTATTTTATTTCTTAAATATACTGATTTATTGTAATAAACGTAAAATAAATGCTTCCATTTCCTTGATTTTATTTAACAGAAACTTAGAATCATAGAATGATTTGGGTTGGAAAGGATCTTCAACAATCTTCTAGGCCAAACATCCTGATAAAGGTGGGGACAACTTCCATTAGATCAGGTTGCTGAAAGCACTGTCCAACCTGGCCTTGAACATTTCCTGTGATCCACAGCTTCTCTGGGCAACCTGTTCCAGTATCTCACCACACTTATAACAATTTTTTTACTTATGTCCAATGTAAACCTATGCTCTTTCAGTTTAAAAAAGCTGCCCCTTTTTCCTGTCACTACAGGTCTTGGTAGTCATTCCTGTCTTTTTGATAAATCTCCTTTAAGCATTGAAGGGCCACAATAATGTGTTCCTGAAGCCTTCTCCTCTCCAGACTGAACTCCAACACTCTAAACCTTTTTACATAAAAGGTGTGTGACAGCCCTCTGATTATTTTCAAGACAAGAGCACATTGCCAGCTCATATCCAATTTTTTTACAGCAGACTTCTCAAGTCCTTCTCCATAGGGAAACTCTCAATCCCACTGTCAATATTTATACTTAAGATTGCTTCACCTGAGGTGCAGGTACTTGCACTTGGCCTTCATTTGAACAACACTTCATGATGTTCAAATGAACTGACTCTTCAAGCCAGTCAAGATCCCTCTGGATGCCATCCCATCCCTCAGCTTGGTGTCACGCACAAACTTACTGAGGGTGCGCTCAATCCCATTTTGTATGTGATAAATGAATATGTCACCAATGGTATAGGGGACAGAGAAGAATGTGACATAGACTCCATAGACTCAGAAGGCATAAAAGGCATTTATTAATAGAAATTCACACTTCTTATAGAGACGATCGTGGACCTAAGACCTGATTTGTCTTTAGGAAACTCCTCTCACAGTATTGGTTAAGTGGAACAACTCCTTGTAAATATCTTTCACAAACACCAGGTGCAGAGATTGAGATAATAATTGCTTAAATTCTTTCTCTGAGCTTTCCCACAGGATGAGTCTGTGAGAATATCTTTCTCTCTTTGACTGAGACTGTGAGAATACCACATGAATATGAATATATTAAAGGGTCCCAGTATAGACACTTGGAGGACACCATATGTTACCAGTTTTCATTTGGACATTTCCTTAACTTTGCTGTATTATGAGACATATAGGTTCTGTCTCTATTTACACACTTTTTGCATACAGCCCTTCTGATTCTTCAACATAATGTTGATCTTTTTATGTTATTATATTGTACCAATATGAGTTTTTCAGTTTGGTACTCATCATTCAGTGTTACGATCTAGTAGTCTGAGATACAGAAATGTTTTCCATATTAATGGAAATGTTTTCCATATTAAAAATATAAGGTAAGGGTGTGTCTGAAGTTCAGATTTGCAAAAGGTTTGGGAAAAGCCTCTGGGTCACTAAAGCATTCATACTGATCAAAATATTTTTCAGTTGGAATATAATTTGCTTCCTTGGACTGCTGAGAAGTTAACAGGAAGCATCAGTTTACTCTGTAATGCAAAATGAAGAAAGGAGAACAGGGAAGGTAATGTACATACATAAAATAAAAATAAAAATAAATTGCCAGTGCTTTTATCTTGTACAAATATGATGAGTTTAAGTTAAGGACCACTGTGATGTAAAGTCAGCTGTCCTCACCCTTCACACCAGGCGTCTGGGGTGATGGACATATTTGTCCCTAATTTTTAAGCAAAAGGTCTGTTGCCATTTGGCATCAATTGTGGGGTTGCCATTTAACATCAATTTTTTCATAACATTTTAATTTTTTCAGCTGTACTTAAAGCTGATCAGGATTCATCTTGGTTTTGGAATAATTTGGCAATAGTATAATATTAATTATAAATCTCAGTAATGTTGGTTTACCTGAAACTAATAGTCAAACCTCTTCTTCATTGAATATACAAGTAAGTGCAAGTATGGTATTTTGACTAAAATAATCAATCTGATTATTTTTCAAGAGAGGATGTTTGTGGAATATGCAAATTCATCACCGGTGAAAATGGCTGAATCAGACTGGTTTGGATATCCAGCAGTTTTAAATTCTACACCAAATCTTTCCTGGACACTGTGAAGAAAAAACTTATTTTCACTCACGAATCCTTGATCAGAAAACTCAATATGGGTAGCTGACAGACTGGCAAGTTGAACCTCAAAAAGAGAAAGCCTTTTTTAATGTAATGGGAATTCAGTTTCCTGTCAAGTCCAAGAAATAACTCGCGGTGCATAAAGCTAAACCTGTGCATGTCCCTGCAGAATTTGGACCTAACATTACGAGAGAAGGATGAAATAGTACAATATTAAAGAGCTCTGCTTGCTCCTCTGACATGCTGTAAAGTTTCTGTTTTGCTCAAAAAACAGGGAAATGCCTGGAGAATATGATTCTGTGTTTTATTAATGTACAATCTGAGCTCATAGAAATTTAGGAGAAGGTAGAAAATAGCATAATTCTCAACATTTTGACAGGAATTTTGACAGGACTTGTTTAGTTCATTTCTTCATATTTTGAAATGGAAAATTATGCTTTCATTTGAAACTGCCTTTGACACGGTTTCCATGGCTGACATATACAGGCAATACTTCTGTATATATCTAGCATTTTTTGTGGTTCAATTTCCAGCATTATCCTGAAAACTACCTAGATGAGGCTATCCCAGGTCTGAGCACAGCTGAATTAGCTTTTTTTTTTTTTAATTTCTATAATTCACCATTATAATTTAACTGCCTTAATATTAGCATCTGAAATATGTTTCCAATATACGGTAATGTAAACAATGTAGGAAGAAAAGACCATGGTGTTGGTCAAGCACAGGCACCTGGTGAGCAACTGGCTCAGCAGAGAGAGGCACGTCCTGGCACAACCAGCCTAGGTTTTGGGGGGGGTATGCTTGTCATTGACTTTTGTTATTTCAGGCTGGGCAATGCTAGTCCCCTGCTTGCCTTAGTTCCCAGCAGCCATGTGGGCAGTAGGTAGGAACAGTCACCATCTTTGTCTGGGAAAGCCACGTGGGTGAGAGTTTTGGGGTGTGTTCACCAATTTAGCTATTTTGTTCCTGAGGGTGAACACCTTTTTGTGGGTAAAACACCTTCTATTTTTGTATATCTTTTTTTATTAATACTGCTGTTGTTATTGTCAGTGTCTTATTCCGCTGCTTTGTGCTTTCAGTAAACTTTTACCTCAAGCCATAATCTTGGCTTTTGTCCTTCCCTTACCAGAAGGGGGCATGGGTTAGGGAAGTGGCTTATTTGGAGTTTAACTTCCAGGTGGTGTTAATAATTTTCAGGGCTTAGTTAATGTTACTATACTAAAGGAAACAATAATTCAGTTATATTTAACTAATCCCATTATCCTTTAAAAGTACTTGAAAATTCCAGGAGATAATCAGGAAAAAATGTTGAGATGCTTACTGAGATCCAGTTCATGTTCTTGAGTCTCATATTTAGATTTCTCCATAATGCAAGGACTGGTTAACATAGTCAGTAGAAGCATTTCAAAGGAAACTGATTTTGAGTGATAGGGACCTGGGATTTCTGATCCACAGGAAATTTCATCTCATCAGTGTCTTTCATCTGGCATTTTTTTTCTATTAATCTGATGATTAATAGATAAAGAGCTAGATAAATAATAGACAAAGCTATATATAAATTGCCTACCTTTAAAATTTGCTTTACCTTGCCCAACTGTATTATGCATCTGTGTGACAAGTTGGTATTTTTACACAAGCAATGAGAAGGACCAAACGATGCAAAAGAACAGAAAAAAAAGTCTTAGAAAATAAGGAAGCGGTATATTGAGTCAGAAAGGAAGCAATTGATACTAAGTAAAACCGAATAAAAATGTCTAAGTGCCTCACAGAAACTTACAGCCAGCTAGTCATACAGCTACTGCAGTCAGCTAAATTTTGCTATTTTTGACTGAGACAACAAATGTTGATAAAATACAAAGAAGATATGCATGACACACAGACCAGCACCTGTGGAATATTAAGGAAATAACTGGTTTAGAATAATATATGTCAGTCTCTGGGACATGTCTCTAAATAGTGCAGATGGGGAAAAATATGATTCCTGTTGAAAGTAATAAATCATGAAATGAAAGGTTTTGAAAACTGTCTGAAATAATTACTAGTCCAGTGGTCAATGCAATATTCAGTGCAAAGAAGCTAAGGTTATCTGGCAAGTTAATCTGGTTAGTTTTGTTTGTTTGTCTTGCATTTTTTTTAATAAGTAGCAGGCAGAAGTAGTGTTGCAACAGTCGCATAAGAAATTAAATAACCTGATATGGTTTGCATATGTAATGATTTTCTTCCTGTGAAATGCAAGAAAATTGTGTGGAATAGAAAAACTGATTTACATTCATTGCCATAAAAATTATACATAAAATGCTAAATTGTTTATACTTAACATTATGTCAACCATTAGTTAAAAATATATCTCAACAAATGCATTGGAAACCTCTTAAGGAATAGCTTTATAAGACTTAAAAAGCTCTCTCTGCAGGATATTAGGTACCCTCCTGTTAGCAGAGAAAACAAAATAGTTTGAACCATCCATCTTCATTTGAAAGGTAGCAAAACCAGATCTTTCTTGTAAGACAGTAGTTGCTGGATTTGTCAAATGTGTAAATATAAATGAGAAATCATTAACCAAGCCTATAATATTTCTTTTTTATTCTGTAGCATATACCTGAAATCTGTCAGTTCTAATATCCCTGTCAGTAATTATGAAGCCCCTCAAGGCTATTTATTAGGTGCTACATGATAGGTTTTACAAAATAACAGCTTATTGGGATATTCATATTTTGCTTCAGAAAAATAATAATTAGTTTTGCAGTCTCAGATCCTGTACAGGAGACCCTCATTTATACAAGCAAAAAGAATGAAACCAAAAAAGTAAATAATTTCTTCTTTCCACTGTTGCACTTGAAGAAAACAGCTAGGCTGAATTTTGAGACTATTCTGAGTCTGCTTAATGCTTAGAATGTCATTAAAATTTTATTGAACACTTCCTTATGCTTTAAATTTCATCTAGGAAATTTATAGTGCATTAGGTTATTTTATGCATGGCCTATATTGTGCATAAGGGGCAATACTGTCCAGCTTTAATGTTAATACAAAAAGAAAAAGCAGTCTTCTTTCTTACACATCCTGTGCAAAGGCAAAGGAAAATATCTGTTGGCACTGCAATCAAGAGTAGCAAAACTATAGGTGTAGGCACATCACAGATCTGTGCTGTCTCTATCCTTGAGTTTCTGTTTTCTGGGCAAGTACTATTATCAAAATCTTCATTTTTTTGCTCTGTCTTCTGTTAACCATTTTGAAGCTATATGGGGAACACCAGTAAGGGCGACAAAGAAAGAACAAATGGGACTTGACAAAGATGAATTATAGAGGATTATTTAGATCAGCCACTGTGTCTCTGCAAAGAACCAAAAATCACAGTCTAATGATTAATTCATTCCTTTTCACATTCTCCCATCCCTCCCTATACAGAGGCCTAACATTAAACAGCAATGTGCATTCAAATAGGGGCACCTGTGTGTCATTGTTTGCTTTCTATGTGGTAGTGACATGGATTTAGGGCTTTGCTTATTACAGTAGTTCTTGAGTTTCTGGACCAAACCCACAAATACATTAAATTGCTGTTTTCTGGAACCATATCTGACACAATGACGGTGATAAATAAAGTATATTTTCAGCCTTGGAGTCTTACAATGAATTGCAGGTGGTATTTTCTGCACCCATCCCCTATATCTCCCCCATATCTTCCTTCCACCATTTTCTTTCAGAAAATTAAAATAAATTACAAATTTCATTGATTTTATGGACAATGGATCTTCAAAATCAAACAGTTTGCTTCCCTGTCCCTAGAAATGCTGCCAAAACCAAGGACTATGATCAGCCATTCCCCTTAATTTAAATTAACTTTTGTTGTGGCCAAGTGCACATTGCAATGAAGTGAGAAAAAATATGCTCTCTGATGCTGGTAGGAGGCAGTGGACTGAAGGAAATCTTAACCCTTTTGACTACTAAAACCAATTCTCCAAAATCTACCCATGTATCATTAGACTAAATGAAAGAAAATTTTCGTTTAATTTGCTAATTTAGGAAGTTTAAAAAAAAATTAGGCAGTGTATGGTTCTAGTTTTCAAAGACAGATGTTTTACTGACTTCAAGGATCCTGAGGTAGTATCAAGAATAAAGTGAGAGGTAAAAAATATTAACAAGAAAAACATGCTTGGGTTTAATTTTCAACAGCAAAAATTACATTATTGATCTTACATCACAATCTTATGTACTTCAGGTAAGAGTACTCTTGTAAGAGTATCCTTAGCTCATAGAAATATTATGGGGAAACCCATTAATAATTCTACTATAATGGACATACTATTGAGGTTGCTGAGGATAAATCTGTATGGAAATGCAAATTAGGATGGAAATCAAGATAGGATATTGCAGCTATTGTATGATATCTTCCCATATGGATACTTTTATGCTGCAGTAAATGAGGACTTCTGTAAAAAAAAAGAATCATTTAAGCTGTTTTACTGTGAAATAGATTTGTTTATCTATGACATTATAGGTATTTTTCTAACCATGTCTTAAAACCCCAAACAAAATGGCCTATGATTTGTTTAGTAATAGAAATACATATATATATATACACACTCATGGTGTAATACAAATCTCTTACAGTGACAAAAAGGCAAGATATTGTAAAAGTTGTATTTGGGACAAAATTGTATCTCTCTCAAAAATAATCTTGAAATTATCAGAGAGAAAATTCAGCCCCTAAAGTATTCAAAAGCTAGGAAAGAAGGATAAGTTATGGGATGCAGATGATAGAATTAAATGATCCCTTGGAAAATGACATATTTTTTCTACAACACAAAGAAAAACACAAGCACCATTTAATTAAACTAATCCTAATCACATTACATGACAATCAAAAAAAAAAAAATTAATTTTCTAGAATATGCACTGAGCATAATAGCAGCTGTTTACTGCTGCTGTTTGCAGTTTTACAAATCTAGATTAACATGTTACATTAATTTTTATTAAAGGAGCAGGGATCATCAGAAAAAGCCTTTCAATTTCATTTATGATTGTCTATCAAATTGCATTACTCTTTTGCAAAGTCACCTTTCTATGTGCGCACTCAAAGTGTGACTGTGCAAGCTGGTTCACTGGGCAGGATATGAGAGGGAAAGAAAAAGGAAAAGAGTAAGAGAGAGAAGGAGGTAGGTATTATAGAAGCATAAAGGGATAAGGGAGAGACAGAGTGAGAGGGAATTCCATTAACTAAACATGCTAAAAAATGCCTATCAACAATTTAATAAAACCAAATATAACAATTAATAGCTTCAGACCTGAAATGTGATTATGTATTCCTGTGAAATCTCATATGAAATTTCACAGGAGGAATTACTAAAACTTCTTTGCCAGTGTAAAGTAAACTCTTGTTGATGAACCAACATCTACTTAAAAAGAATACAGTTTAATAGTTATGCATTTATTATCTTCCTATATGCTTAAGGGATTGTACTCCAGTCGTTAAATTAGCACAACAAAAACCTAAAAGGGCTTGACATTTACGTAGTATATGCCTATAAGAATAATTTAAAATGTTAAGTAAACTTTTTACAGTGGTATTTGAGACATTCTGGAACACTGATAGTGAAATAAAATGTATATTCTTTACCTGTCATTAAGGACAAAGGTTTCTTTATGTTAATCAAAAATGCTGAATCACTATCAGCCTCATTTTCCAATGTAATCACTGCTATTTTCTTTCTGTTCTCCTGTATTTTGAACATTTGTTTACCTATGGGAGCCTTTTTACAAAATCAGCTATTGTTAACGCATTGTGATGGTTTTCAATGCTAGCCTGAATTTATAGCATTTAAGCTTTTACAATGTCCTGAATTGAAATATCTATGACTTGGCAACTAGTTCATGTTGCAGGTTTTCAGAAAACATACAAAAAATTTGTTCTTTTATAAAATCATTCCTCAGAATTGTTTAATACAGATCTAAGATGTAAATTTCTCATTGAGTCTAGCATGTAAATTTGTTGACATTTCCAATGAAACATTGTTTTACACAATCGGTGTCATTTGTTTGGGTATAAAGAACATATATTCAGGAAATTCAAGTCCACAGTGGAACACTTTTAACGTTTGTAACCATGACATAAATGTTCCAAATTTGGAAGTTTTAAAAGCACTACGATACCCACCATACATATCAACCCATTTACTGAAAAAAATAGATTTACTGAGGTCAGGAGTCTACAGAAGTGTATTTTTTTGTTAATATCATTAATTGCTCATTATTTATCAATGTCAATGTCTTTCATCAAAGAATTTTATGAGTCATTTCAAAGCATTCAAGTTCCTAAATCCAGGAGACTGTCAAATTATGTCCTGTTTCTACAAAGCCGACATCATTTGCCTCACCCTCCCACAGCCCCTGAAATTCCATCACTGAGCGCTCGGTCTGTTCCAGTCCACGCCCTGATCTGAATCAATGATTGTCCACAGTGACCAGGGTGGACCGTGCTATGTGCCTGTCCCACCATTCAGATGCAATCTGAAAGTGTCAGAATGCATAAGGTCATTATAACTTATTTTTTAGGTAATTTATAACAAGAAATTATTATTAGAAATAGCAGCTACAAAATGAGAATGTTAAAAATGCAAAGCTAAACTCCTGACATGCAGAAACAACTGATTTTAATTAGTTATGTGGATTATTACCTGCAACACACAATCTTGTAATTTCATAAAATTCTTGTGCTTAGTGTATCAAACAATAAAATATTGTGTTTGAGGTAAAGAAATAGCATGTTCAAAAGAGAAACTTTTTCAAGGGCTTAATATTGGCCAATAAAAAATGAAAAAAAAATCATGAGTTCTAGTTGAACTGTTTGAATTACATTTGTGGCAAACTGATGTTAGTTGAAAATAAAATTATTAGCACACTAATAAAGAGACAATAGACAAACAACAGAAGAAAAACAAAAATTCTAATAAATGTTTGAAAAGTGCTGACTAAAATCTAATGATTAAAATTCATCAGACTCTTAATACTATATTGAATTAGTTTGTACACAGAGACAATAAGCAGAAATGAATGCTATTCATATAGAAGCTTGCACTAAAAATAAAAAATATATATAATTAACCATAAATGGTGTGGTTAACATTCATTTTTATACAAGCACATAATTTGCATGCAGAAACATAAGATTAGCTCAGCTGGTTAGAGCATGGTGCTAATAACACCAAGATCACAGGTTCAATCCCCTCTGGGCCATTCAATTAAGGGTTGAACTTGGTAATTCTCCTGGGTCCCTTCCAACTCAAACTATTCTGTTATTCTGTGATTAATTATGTTTTAAATGCTTTTTACTTTATTTGCCTGACCTTTCAGTTCTTAACTATACAATCTTAATGTTAGTTTAGGATATTTAAAAATAAAATAAAACTAGTTCACTGCAGTGGGAAAGAGATATTACACAAGTAAATCCAGTAGAATTTTTCCAAAGTACAAGTTTGGTCCCTTCTCAGTCAAAATTACACTGAAGTGATTTCAATATTTGCTATCTATTTTATATTATCTAGAAATGTCTTACAGTGTTTGTAATAAATACTATACAATTTTAATCTTTTATTCACTCCTGGGTTTGATTTAATATCTGCTTGGCAATTAATGCAATGAATTTAGTAAGAGAGACTGAGAGGCTGGAGCTCTTTTGGAGCAGACACCTGGCATACATCAGTTGCTATGGTGATTACCCAGATGTGCAAACAAGTAGAGGAAAAATAATTATTAAATATTCCCATGGTAAAATAAAAAAAATCTAATTGAAAAACAGCAAAGTCATAGGAGTCAAAGTCTGAATTTTGAATCCACAAAAAAAAAATGTAATATGTACGCTACCTAAGAAGCATTAGGAGGGAGCTGGAGGAGTTTCAGTTTCTGTTGGGAGAGTCAGTAACCTGCAACATCTAGCACAGTGGATTAATGATGATGTCCTGGTTTGCAAGTGTTATTTCCTGCTCAGATTTGTAAAGGATGTCCCCTGAGAAAATATCTAAAAAAAGAAAACAGGAAAATTGTCTCACCTAATCTATCCCAAATTCTCACCCTTAGTTTCATCATGCCTGGGATAGAACAAGGAAAGCAGAAAGGCAAAGGGGAGAGTTTTAATATTTTTCTTGGTCGGCAAAGATTGTCACATTTATGATTTCATGTATAGCCAGTTATTAATATATTAATTTTTGTTCAGCAGACTGAACAAAAATAAATATCCCACTGCCCAATATTAAAGTGCACTACTGCTTTCTGTTCATGGCTCTCAGAGGCATGTTTTTCTGCTTCTGCGCTAAAATCTACAACTGTCTCATGAACTGTTAACATCTCTTACACAAACACACAGCAAAGAAGAAAAGGTCTTGAATATGAAATGAGACTGGTGAATCTTATAGTTTATTTCACAGTGCATCTAGGACTATTCCAGCTGCATAGTCTTTGGGATTAATCTAGATTTGCCACATTGGAAAGCAACATAACATTTTGCGAAGTGGGCATTGAAGCCGATTGGAACCTAATGATGTATAGTGACAATAATTGCTTGCAAAATAAATTCTGTGAAGAAGACTATTGTATTAAATGACACAGAAATAATAGCTTTAGCATTCTTTCTCCCTAGAGATTTTGAGACAAAGAAGGTGTGCATGCAGAACAACACTAACTGTACACAGAGAAGAGTGCTGAGCCAAATGGGTATCCCTATGTTAAGCAATGCCAGAAGCCACCAGGGAAGGGAAGAAAGAGAAATTGAATTAGTATAGTTGAAAGTCTATAGCTCCAAAACATCAAAAC
>VXAX01006963.1:100170-155545 GCA_013399835.1 Leptocoma aspasia
TCTAAAGGTAACAAATAAAATAAAATAAAATAAAATAAAATAAAATAAAATAAAATAAAATAAAATAAAATAAAATAAAATAAAATAAAATAAAATAAATCCTTTCTGGATTGGAAAATGAGACAACTTACAGGTTGGCTGATTGAATGAGTTAAGTCATGATTTATAACCAGATGAGGACACCTATCTGCAAATAAGTAAAGTTAAGCATAAAGAGACATCTTTCGCATGCATTGTGTCCATCCAAGTTCTACTTTTTTCCCTCTATCTATTTTATTTATTTCAGATTATTAAAGAAAGGGAGGAAGACACTAAACAAACAGAAGCTAAGGAAGATGAGGAAGATAAGAAAGATGGATGGATGGATGGATGGATGNTAATGTTAGTTGAGGATATTTAAAAATAAAATAAAACTAGTTCACTGCAGTGGGAAAGAGATATTACACAAGTAAATCCAGTAGAATTTTTCCAAAGTACAAGTTTGGTCCCTTCTCAGTCAAAATTACACTGAAGTGATTTCAATATTTGCTATCTATTTTATATTATCTAGAAATGTCTTACAGTGTTTGTAATAAATACTATACAATTTTAATCTTTTATTCACTCCTGGGTTTGATTTAATATCTGCTTGGCAATTAATGCAATGAATTTAGTAAGAGAGACCGAGAGGCTGGAGCTCTTTTGGAGCAGACACCTGGCATACATCAGTTGCTATGGTGATTACCCAGATGTGCAAACAAGTAGAGGAAAAATAATTATTAAATATTCCCATGGTAAAATAAAAAAAATCTAATTGAAAAACAGCAAAGTCATAGGAGTCAAAGTCTGAATTTTGAATCCACAAAAAAAAAATGTAATATGTACGCTACCTAAGAAGCATTAGGAGGGAGCTGGAGGAGTTTCAGTTTCTGTTGGGAGAGTCAGTAACCTGCAACATCTAGCACAGTGGATTAATGATGATGTCCTGGTTTGCAAGTGTTATTTCCTGCTCAGATTTGTAAAGGATGTCCCCTGAGAAAATATCTAAAAAAAGAAAACAGGAAAATTGTCTCACCTAATCTATCCCAAATTCTCACCCTTAGTTTCATCATGCCTGGGATAGAACAAGGAAAGCAGAAAGGCAAAGGGGAGAGTTTTAATATTTTTCTTGGTCGGCAAAGATTGTCACATTTATGATTTCATGTATAGCCAGTTATTAATATATTAATTTTTGTTCAGCAGACTGAACAAAAATAAATATCCCACTGCCCAATATTAAAGTGCACTACTGCTTTCTGTTCATGGCTCTCAGAGGCATGTTTTTCTGCTTCTGCGCTAAAATCTACAACTGTCTCATGAACTGTTAACATCTCTTACACAAACACACAGCAAAGAAGAAAAGGTCTTGAATATGAAATGAGACTGGTGAATCTTATAGTTTATTTCACAGTGCATCTAGGACTATTCCAGCTGCATAGTCTTTGGGATTAATCTAGATTTGCCACATTGGAAAGCAACATAACATTTTGCGAAGTGGGCATTGAAGCCGATTGGAACCTAATGATGTATAGTGACAATAATTGCTTGCAAAATAAATTCTGTGAAGAAGACTATTGTATTAAATGACACAGAAATAATAGCTTTAGCATTCTTTCTCCCTAGAGATTTTGAGACAAAGAAGGTGTGCATGCAGAACAACACTAACTGTACACAGAGAAGAGTGCTGAGCCAAATGGGTATCCCTATGTTAAGCAATGCCAGAAGCCACCAGGGAAGGGAAGAAAGAGAAATTGAATTAGTATAGTTGAAAGTCTATAGCTCCAAAACATCAAAACACCTCATTAACATTCCTTCCCCTGAACTGTCTATAGCACCTTTTTTCCCCCTCTCTTTTTTCCCACAGCAGCTGACAGATCTATGCTTGGTTCCCACATTTACTTTTAATAATATAACCTAGGGACACTCAACAAAAATATGTCCTGAAATACTGCACAGACAAAATCTCTTATATTTATTTTTAAATTCACTTGTAATGGCTAATAAATTCTTCAAGAGAGAAAGAACTATCTATTATCTGCATGAACGCAAGGACAGCAGATTTTTAATTTCCCATTCTTTGGAAGACATGACAAACATGTTTCTCTGTCTTNAAGATGAGGAAGATAAGAAAGATGGATGGATGGATGGATGGATGCATGCATGGATGGGTGGATGGATGGATGGACGGACGGACGGACGGACGGACGGACAGATGGGGTTCTGGTAAACTCTAATGTATTTGTGAGCCTTTTCTGAACAACTTCCCTTGAAAATTTCACTTTGGAAATCCCACTTCCAACAGCCAAAACAAGGGAAGTTCAGATTGGAGAGTTTTCTGGCCTGTAGTTTCTGTTCTATATACAAACATTAAATACAAGATTTTTCAAAACCAAGAACAAGTTTCAGTTAAAGTACAAGGTAGCCAATTTTATTTTTAGGATAGCAAGATGACTGAATATTTAATGTTCTCTCTCCATACAGGTAAAGGATGCTAAAGGTTCTTAGAGCAGTTTACTGGAACGATGGTGGGAGCTGTTTATTCTCAATTCAGAAAAGTAGGAATTTTAGGGTGAAATGAAGAGTTAATTTCAGGGACACTGCAGTGACATTGGCAAATTATTTTATGTTTGTCACCATGGTGGGAGTTGAAGAAATGTCTCCATTTTTTTAAAACTGTACATTATACATAATGAAAAACCATGACTTTTGTCTTAATCTTCAATTATTTTATGTATAAAAAGGCCACCATTGAGTGACTATCCCATTAAATTTGATCTGGCTCTTATTCCCTCAATGTATGCAGTTGGTTTCTATGCCCATTTTATAAGACTCCCACTCTGTGACTGTTCTCCCACAAGAATAGCAATTATGCATTTGATTTTAATAACTGGTATGCACCCGTAAGTCTCCAGGTACTTACAAACAGTTATATAGGATTTTTAACTTCTTGTATGTGGGCTGAATAGAAGTATTTGAAAATCATTACTGCTCAGGAACACAAGCTCATGCATTTTGTGTCCTCAAAGGAGTAAGAAACAGCCAGGGGCAAACCTCACTTCTGTGATAGGATAAAGTTCATTGACAGCAGAGTTAGCATGTAGATAAGCTATCAGGTGTACAGTGAGGACATGAACTCCCTCGTGTGATGTCGGGAGTCGTTCTTCAGGAGCTGTCTGCTTGCAAAGACCTAGTTTGTGGCAGTGGCTAAGGCAGAGCTAAGAACAGTGCTGCAGGAATCCTCAAATCCTTCTTCCCCCGCAGGTATTTGGAATGTTACTTCAATCAGAGATATCTGTAGCAAAAGTGGCTCTACCACTTAAGCCAGAGAATGTATTATTTTCTGTTTCTCCTGCTTTGTGCTGAAATAGTAACACACAAGAGGGACTATCCCACATTCAGCCTCAGGAAAGACAGTTTCAGAGTAAGATAGCACTGACCAAAGTAGCAGCAGCCTTACTTTTCACTACCAGAGAAGGTTTGTTTTGATTTCAAGCTTAAAAGCTGCTATCCAGTATCTAATTTATGGTATTTTGTTCTCAAGAAAGGCTCAGCACCATTACAGAAGTAGCAATTGGCATGCTCTTCCACTCTATAACTACTTCAAAGGGAAGTATTTTGTCTTTAGTGCAGACTTTTCATGTGAGGTATAACAACACTTAACACTTTTTTTCTGCAGAATGGACTATATTAATATGTCAGTCTTTTAGAAATAAATAAATAAATGAATAAATAAGTGCTGCATCTTGTGTGGTCTAGTTGACTTCAGCGTGATAGGTCATGGAAAGAGAAGATGAAGGTGGAAACAACTGAAGAAATCACTAAAAGGAGCACATTAAGCAGGGAGACAGAGGTTTCCATAAGTAATGTAGGGGAAAACAGAAAAAGAAGAAAATGTAAGGAAAATAAAACAGAAGAGGAACAAGGAGCAGAAGAAGAACAAATTAAAGGAAAAGCGGAAAGAATAACTTGACCACTTAGGAAATAAAAAGGCAGACTGTCTAGAATGAAGTAATGGAGAAGCAATTACTGAATGTTTTACTCTTTCAGATATGCTATTCTATTTGATCTCTTAGAATAAATCCTCACTTTGGTTGTCTTAATGGAACAAAATAAGCACCAAAACCTACACTCTCCTTCATACAGCACATCTGTAAGGTGATCCAAGACTGCTTTCCTCCACATCCTCTAAATTGGAAGAAAATAACCTGGGTATTTTCTCTGACTAATAAACAGTAAAAAAAAAGTATTTACAGAAAAACCACAATGCACATACTTTAGCAGTGTTTTTACTAGTGCTCTGGAACTCTCGTCTATCCTTCTGTAATGCATCTGAACATTGTCCTCATTTCTAAGACATCAGTAGCCATTTTGCTTTTAGCTTTCATTTTCTTCTTTTTTTTTAATGTAAAATCTGAACTGAGAGGCTTTTAATACTTCCTACTTAGTTTCTTTAAATAAAAAAATAATGTTAAAAGTGATGCATCACTGACATACATTAATCATGACTAAAAGCTGTGACCATGGCTACATGAATAAAACAAATACGTTAAGGGTTTCGCTGATGCCCCTTCTTCTTCTTCCTACAGTCTGGATGACTGACTTTTTTTTCTTCTTTACTCTAAAGAGGCCACTTGGGGTTCAATTGTGTTAAAGACATCAGTATTTCTTACAAGCTTGTACCACAAATCATTGCTTCTTTGGCTCAACTTCTACTAAAAGAAGGTATTTTTCTCCTCTTTTTCAGTTACGTCAGTTGTAATAGAACATCCTTGAATAAGTGACAAAAAAAAGACAGAAGCAGGAAATAAACAGTAGTATATCACACCCCTCCCCCATGATACAGGTATAAGTAACGGTATTCTATTTCAGTACATGCTGTTAACTGCAACACAACTATGGGAATGTGAGTTTCTTTCTATATTCCTGGAAATAAGTATCAGTCTAATAAATCTCTCCCTATGCTTCAACTCAATCACCTCCCTATGCAGGAGCAAATTACATTTAGGTAAGCTTAACATTGTGGCAAAAAAGACTGTTGCTTATATTTACTACTGAAATAATTAAAATTTGCCAGAACCAGAAATGCTGTATTGAGAAACATTGCAAAGTTCTGTCATGTAGCTCTATTTCTCAACAGCCAAATTTGATCACCTCAAAAGGATGTGGCACATATAGGCATATACTCTCTTACCTCAAAACAATGAAAACCTGGGTAAAGAATGTATTTCCCTGGCCTCTGAATTATATTGTAATTAAATATTCAGTTGATATTCAATATCAAAATATTCAATTAAATAAATATAAAGAATAGTAGAAAAATGAATCTGAATTTTCTCATATCTGGGGAATATTATTAGTTTCTTAGTGCAAAACATTAAGGTTTTAGTCACCATACTGTTTGAGGGAAGAATGATCCTCAAAAGGGACTGCCTTTCCAGCTCAATCTTAGGACATTTACTTGAGACCTATCAGTTTCTGACTCTACCTTACCTGACAGCCAGTACAATTGAGTTTCCCCCTCATCCAAGTGATGGAGCGAATTTTTGACAAGAAATTCCCAAATATGTGGTCAATACAATGGCATGTTTGCAAATAAGTGTATCTTAGTGAAAATTGACATTATCTGAGGAAAATAATATTTCCAGAATATACTGTCTGGCCAGCTGCACAGATCCTCCCTGTCATACTGTATACACAGTTATTAATCTTGAAAATTCAGGCCTGACTGGAATGCGTAAACAAGTTCACTGGGTTGGCTGAAGCAATACCACCTTACTATTCTTTTAAAATCCACTGTATTACCTAGGACTACCTGCTACCTGACTGGAGGAATAAAGTGAATTTCGGTTTTCCTGGGTGTGTCTGTCAATTTATTGCTTGTATGTGTGCATTTACAAAACCGGAGACTGAAATCTCCCACTAAAATACAAACTGTTGTTAAATGGGCACTAAATTAGAATAATAGAATCATTTAGTGAGGAAAAGACCTTTAAGATAATTGAGTCCAATGGTTAACACAGCACTGCAAAGTCCACTGCTAAACCATGTAACCAAAACCACATGTATATACATGTGGTTTTGGTTACATGGGCAGACTCTGTTCAGTACCTGCAGAAACAGTGACTCAACCATCTTTGGGGCAGCCCATTCCAGAGCCTGACTACTCTTTCTGTGAATAAATTCTTCCCAATATCCAAATCAATCTCCCCTGGAGCAACTTGAGGCCATTTACTCTTGTCCTGTTGCTTGCTACTTGGGGAAGAGACTGACTCTCAGCTGGCTACAACCTCCTTTCAGGTAGTTGTAGAGAGAAGTAAGATGCCCCTCTGAGCCTCCTTTTCTCCAGTCTAAACACTTCCAGCTCCCTCAGCTGCTCCTTGTAAGACTTGTGCTCCAGATGCTTCACCAGCTTCCTTGACCTTTTCTGGACACTTCAGCACCTCAATGCCCTTCCTGATTTTAGGGGCCTAAATTGGACACAGGATTCGAGGTGTGGCCTCACCTATTGCTGAGTACAGGGGAACAATCAATGCCCTTGTCCTGCTGGCCACACTGTTGCTGATACAGGCCAGGATGCCATTGGCCTTCTTGGCCACCTGGGCAGACTCTGGCTCATGCTCAGCTGAGTGACCCCAGATCCTTTTCCAACAGACAGCTTTCCAGTTGCTTAATTGGGTATTAGGCTAGATGGGCTAGCCAAAAGAATAAAATGTAGTCCACTGAGATTTGCACCCACCCTTGGGCCTATTCTATAAAGGTTTGCCAGTATGAGTGCTGAGTAGTTCAAATTCTCTGTATGAGGTTTGCTATGTGGACTCTTGCTTACTATTAGCTTGAATCAGACTGTCAACAAAGCAACTTTCTGCTCTCAGCAAAGAGCTTGAGGGAATCATACATCTCCATCAAATTTGACAGATTTGAATTACTGACCTGGAAAGGAAAACATTCATATTCCTTTACTGGTTCCCAAAGCAATCAGTTTATTATTATTATTACAATTTTACCTAAATGTGATGTGGAAAGGATTTCAAGATTGGGTTTACAGCACTTATTATGTACATTAAGCATGGATGGTTTTTAGACTTAGGGTGTAGCAAAAAACTGCCTATTTTTATAAGAGCAGACACCACATATGAAAGACAATGGAAAGGAAACCTAGAATATAGCAGAAGACAAAAGAATTCAAGTATCAGTCCAGAAAATTTAGAATGAAAGCCTAATCGGAACCTTGCAAGGTGAAGCCCACTGAAGAAGACAACAGAGGCCTATTACATAAGTTCCTCACACGTGATGTCCATTTTTCTAGTGGACAGTCAGGATAATTAATTCTTCATAACTTTATTTAACTTTGCAATATTAACTACTGTATTGTGTTGAGTCTGGCTGGGTGCCAGACACCCACCAAAGCCTCTGCATCACTTCCCTCTGTTATCACGTCCCACTGGACAGTGGAGAGAAAATGTAACAAAGGATTCATTAGCTGAGATAAGTACTGGGAGAGATCACTCACCAAATACCACCATAGGCAAAACAGACTAGAAGTAGAGATATTAATTGAATTTATTACTAACAAAACCAGAGCAGGATAATGAGAAGTAAAATAAGACCTTAAAAATACCTTCCCCCCACCCTTCCCTCTTTCCCAGCTCTACCTCCTAAGCCAATGATGCAGGGAGACAAGGAATGGGGGATAGTTCATCACACATTGTTTCTGCCACTGCTCATGGACAGGAGCAGTGTCCTCCTTCCCCTCCTCCAGTATGGGATTTCTCCCATGGGAGACAGTTTTCTATTAACTTCTCCAATGTGAATCCATCTCATGGGCAACAGTTCTTAACAAACTGCTGTGGCATGGTCAGTCTTCCACAGGGTGCAATCCTTCAGGCACAGCCTGCTCCAGCATGGGTCCCCCATGGAGTCACAAGTCTTACCAGGAAACCTGCTCCAATATGGGCTCCTCTCTCCATGGGTCTGCAGGTCCCTACCAGGAGCCTGCTCCAGCAGGGGCCTCCCATGGGTTCTCAGCCTCCTCTCAGGCATCCACCTGCTCCAGTGTGGGTCTCCTCCAGGGGCTGGAGGTGGAGCTCTATATCCCCATGGCCCTCCAAGGGCTACAGGGGCACAGCTGCTTCACCATGGGCTGCACCACGGGCTGCAGGGGAATCTCAGCTCTGGCACCCGGAGTGCCTCCTGCCCTCCTTCTGCACTGACCTTGGTGTGTGCAGCTGTTTCTCTCACATGGTTTCACCCCGCTCTTCTCTGGAATGCAATTTCAACTGCAAAATAAATTCTTTTTTCCTTCTTCTTAAATATATTATCAAATTACAAGGTGGCACTACAACTTTTCTAATGGGCCCAGCCTAGGTTAGCAGCATATCCATTTTGGAGTCAGCTGGCATTGGCTCTGCTGGACATGGAGGAAGCTCCTGGCAGCTACTTACAGAAGCCACCCCTGCAACCCCTCCACTATACAAACCTGGCCTGTTGTTCAAACAACTAAAAGAATCAACTAAACTTTTGGAAAATGGGTAAAATTTTGACAATGTTTCCTTGGAATTTTTTAAAGTTGTTATTTTAACATTTTAAAGTAAATATGAAATTAAGGGGTTTTTATAGGAAATGCTTAAATTAGGCAATTTCTTGACTAATGGGTTCTAAAATAGGCAAAGTGTCTTGAAAATGAATCATTAGGAGATGAAGAAAAACTGACAAAAAAGTGAATAAGAAAAACAAAATATCTGTGGTCTTATGTAATGCATAACCTTATTAATTAGCTAGAGCTAAATAAATGATCAACTTTTTCTTGATATTCAAATTTTAGTAGTAGGCCAAAAAATTAAAAATACCCCTTGGTTTAGTAATACTGCAATTATATGGCCAATATGTCAACTAGAATAGTTGTGTCATTCAAAGAAGTTGTTAAGAATCACCTTACTAAGGACCTTACATCTAGGAATTAGTTATTCCCAAGCACATACAGACCCCATCTGCCAATCACTCTTGTGTTTCATATGGGTAATGACGTTACCGATTTTTAAGAAAATATTTTAATTTTATCCAGTTTCCCTTTTTCATCTCCAGCTGTATTGAAAACATCCTTTTTCTTATTACGACCAGAAAAAACAAATATGAACATACTTTGTGAATAAATACATAAAATATAAAATATAAGAGCCATTCCCACTGTACTATGTATGTTATATAAAATACACTCCTGTTGTACTTTTCAACTATACCTACATATATTCCAAATACAGACACAGATGTGTTACTCCTCAACACTGGATATTCTGCAAGTCATACATAGAATTCTTCTACCACATTGTTTTTCTGTTGTTGCTGAGTGCAGATAGTTGGTGGAAGATGCTGTGTCTTTAGGAACTTCCAACCTTAAATTTTTTGCCATTGAAGCTTGGTAAGTATGAGATTTCTGTGTTCTAGGAAATTCTACTGATGGAAAACATTTCCGTATTTAATGAGACATTTCTTTTACTGGAAATATATTTTTTTCATCTTAAAACATGACAGGTTGTTCTGGTTTGTTTCCCTGTTTTGTCAAATTTGATAATTTAAAAATAAAACCAAACTGATTTTTAAATTAAGCCTTTGAATTGTTCATTTTTAAAACTTCATGTCAAAACCTTAGTATTCTGAAAAAGTTAAAACTGAACACTGTGACCAATCTTGAGCCACAAGGATGGCCTTCTGAAAGTTAGGTGCCTCAACTGTCTTTTTTCTGTAATCAGGGAAATGAGAGAGGCACCTCTGAAATATGAGCAATCAGTTACCTCAGGATGGGTCAAATCAGGCTTTGTTCACTATAGGCAGAGGCACAATACTTGCTGAATAATTGCTGAACTTGTAAATAATTAAGAAAGAATGTCTCGAATCAGGCTTTTTCTGCCAAATATGGGTTTGATGCAGCCTAGATATCAGTAAAATGATTTGATTTTTGCCCCAAAGTAATTTTAGTTCTCCAAACAGTCCAAGAAAGTTAACTAAATGCGCAGTAGTTGGTATGGCACTTTCAGCTTGTATGTTATGATGCTTGTGTACATTATGTCTGCATTCCTCTGAAAAGGTGTATGCTGAATGGAGTGATTGTACCTTCAGTAGGAACAGCCAAGCATCAGTCAGAAAAGGCATCCAAACCAGTATCTCTGGGAAAGGCAGTAGGGAACAAACAGTCTCAGGACATCTGTCACTTCTTGTGTATCGGTGGTACTATTGACTCCCATCTCTGGGGCAGACCACAAAGATGTCAGATAGAGAGCTCTGCAGAGGCCAAAAGGGACCTGGCAAAGTTTGTTCCAATTCAAGGCCACTGATGTGATAAACAAACTAATTTGGAAGTAGGAATCTGCCTGCAAGGCCACAGTGGGAGAATATTTCATGAATTGCTATAATTTCTATTCTATCTGATCAATCACTTGCAGCTTTTTTTAAGAGTTCTGCAAAAATTTTTCACTTACATCTTTTTCAGCTTTAAGGTTTTGGAAAACTGTCTACACAGAAAAGTATGGAAAAAACCAAAGTTTTGTTGTTTTGGGAACAGGAAAAGCAGAGTAAGGGAAAAAAGTTTAGATAGAAGTTAATACTATAGGAGTGGGTTGACTTTGGCTGAATGCCAGATGTCCACCAAACCACACTATAACTCTCCTCCTTCAGCAAGATGGGGGAAGAAAATAAGATAATACAAATAAAGATAGAATAAAACTTATAAGATGAGAAAAAGAGAACAACCAAAATGCAAAATGTCATGTGTTTGCATGCAAAGAGATAAAGATTTTATTCTACTTCCCATCAGCAAGCAATATCCAGCCACTTCCTGGGAAGAAGGACTCCAGTAAGCATAGCAGTGCCCTGGAAGGCCAACATTTTAAGTAATGAATGCCCTTGCTTCCTCCTTCTCCTTTTTCTTTTATATCTGAGCTGACATCATACAGTATGGAATATTTCTTTGGTCAATCTGGGTCAACTGGCCTGGTTATATCCCTTCCCAGGATTTTAACCACCACCAACCTTCTGATGGGGGTGCAGAATGCTGAGAGGCAGTGCTGATTCTGTGCCAGTGCTGCTCAGCAGTACCGAAAACTCTGGTGTGTTATCAACACCTTTCCAGCCACCAGTGCAGAGCACAGCACTGTGAGGGCTGCTGTAGGAAATGAACTCCAGCTCAGCCAGACCCAATGCACCTACTCAGCAGGGTGGAAAGGGTACTTCAGTGGCTTCCTAAATTGATCCTAACCTTAGCAAAATGGACTTGTTGAGGGAAATGAAGCAAGTCTGACTAGATGTCTGACTAGATTTACAATGTCTGACTAGATTTACGATGCCTGATTAGATTTTCAATGATGGTTGGACTGAATTACTGGAAGGACACAGGAGAAAAAGTGGAAAGGAGTAAAGCTGAAGGACAATAAGTAAGGCCAATATAATGCTCAGTAAATGAGTTCAGGGTGACTATAACAGCAATATCCCGCAATGACTTCAGAGGATCAAGGCTGCTGTAAGGAAGTCTAGAGAACAGATGTTGTCATAGTTAATGTAGGCAATAATAAAAGCTTGCACAAATGTTTTGACTGCGTGCACAGTTGGACTGACAAGGTTTGAGAGAAACCCAGTGAAAGCATCCCCCTGGAGACAGCAGGAGTTTAAGCTTGACATTAGTGAAGTAATTTGGAGAACAGTGATGTTTCTGCCTAAGATGGAAAATGAATTAGTGAAATGTTTTGAAAGAGAAGATCAAGAGATTAATTTTGGCCATAATTAATTTAAAATAACAACTGGATGCAGTTATATATGAAAAGCAGACCAATATCCTTGGCTGGATGGAAGGTAATAGATCTTCCACAGAAAAACACATTTTCAAGTAATTCCGATATTTTCAAGTATCATTCTGATACATACTTGAAAACTAGTGATCTGTATTTTTACTATAGCCTGGAAGTCAAAATAGCTGTCAAGAGGTCATGAGCAACATAAAAAAAATTAATTGCAAGGTTTTGATAAAATAAGAAAGTCAATGTTATCAGTACAAGTAAATATATCACTTCTGGAACATTTATTTACACCTAGTTGGAATTATATTCAAGAGATCCACTAGTTAATGCCCCTAAACCCTCTCAAATGTCCAGCTGTAGCCTGCAATACATCTAATATTATGCTTTAAATTTATACAAGTTTACAGGTCTAAAAGGTCTGCATCTCTCCTATAAAAGAAGACTTTCTCCTTCTAATTGTATTTTTCTTCTTCTCTCTCTCACTTCCACACTTTACTGGGAGGCAGTTTATCTGTTGAAATACATTGAAAGTTTATATCTAAAATAAATATTCATAATGCAAGATTTTAATAAAATGCAACAGACATTTTTATGGTGCCACTAAAAAAACAAGTGAATTTAATTAAAAAAGGAGATGAAAGAATGCGAATTGACATAAGCTTGTTTCATACAGAGTGCCATAATAGATTCAAGAGACACCAGAGATCAAGGAAAGGGAGAGATGAGAATGGAAAGCAATTTTTCTGGAGGGAATCTCTCTTGCTGGAATTATAGTGAATAGGGAGAAAACCAGAAATAATAATAAGAAAAGGTTCAAGACCCTCCATAGTAGATAAACTGCATAGATAAACCAGGGATTTTTATTTTTTAAGGAATGCTGGCCTCCATATATTTGAAACTATCTCCACTTTCTCAAATTTTATGATTGCTTTAAACTCCAGATCATAAAAACAGAATCCTCCCATGGTTCAGTGGTTTTCAGTCTTTCTCTTTTCCGTCTCTCTAACATAGAGAAAAAAGCAGAGCATCTGGTTTTGCAGTTTGGAGTTGTGCCCTTGGCTCTTGATAAATTAACATATGATCAAACCCATTTGCACCTGTGCACACTGGTAGTCTCTAGCCAATGTTGTTTTTTTCGTTTTGTTTTTTTTTTTCAGTTGATTCTGCTAGATTTAGCTAAACTTTGAAAAGTCAAGTCCAAAACTAAAGCACAAAAAATAGTCTAAATATTGATTCATTGTATGTTTATTGAACACATTCAAATTTATTTGTCTATTTGCATTTCTTATGAAAAATTTTCAGAAAGGAACACTGTAAGTTAATAATACTTTCTCGTCTTTGCAACCAAAATTTGTGAACATTAAGGGCATTAATCTTCTCAGCCACTGAAGAAAGAATATTTGAAAGAAATAAGTAAGACTTACACAGACTTTACTCTCCTTCACCTATTTTCCTGCAATAACTGATGAACACCACATGTTTGCCATACACTTTCCAAATCTATAAAAATATGAATCTGTAACCAAAATATTATTTTCTTTAATGTCAAAACAATGACTCACAAAGACACGGATATTTTTGCTTGAAATTAAGGACCAACGGGTGATTTGGATTCCCCAAGGCAAAGTTAAGGATCATTAGCATTGACAAAACAAAATGTTTACAGTTATCATAATCAAACATGAAGAAGATTATGGTTGTTACGAACTGAACTGTTTCAGGTCTTTCTTGAAAATATTTCTTGTATAAAAGGCCTGCTTATCTCACTTTAATTAATTCAGTCTGTACTCAGTCTCTAGTGTATATTTTTCACACAACACATTAGTATCTATGCATTCATAAAAAAGGTAATTTTATTTAAAACTTGTTTAGTTGCAGGATGAGCATCTCAAAGCCTACTGAGAATGTGTTCAATCCAAAAATTGATGTGATGTAATGTAAAGCAAAGAGGTTCTCCATCTTTCAATATTAGAACTCATAAGCTGTACTTACGAGACCAATAGAGCATATTTACTGCAGCAAATATAGAGTCATTGTTCTTTCTTTGTTTAGGCACACAAATACTCAATACATTTACAATGGTATTCTTTGGAAACAAGCCTTCTGAGGACTGTTTATGATATGTCTATTTCTTTAGAAACAATCAACTGCTAAAGTATTTGGTCCAGATAAATAATTTACGGAGTTTCCAGAAGTTCTAAATGTATCCTTGTTTTCTATATTTCAGCTACTAAAACTGATTCCTAGCCAACCTTGTAGCTCCTTGTAAAATAAACTTAGAGAAGGAAAATCAATCATTTCAACTTGTTGCAAACATGAACTCCACGCAACTAACCTCTCCTTCATAACACCACAGCAGTTGTCCTCAGACCTTTTCTGTTCAGGGTGATTACAGTTTAACTGCCTGTCCTATCTTCTCTAAATAACCTTGTTTTCAGCTGAGTACTGCAGTCTCAACTGCATTGCTCAAAATAATGCACAGGATTAAAGGGGAAACAAGTTTGTTTGAATAATCAAGAAAAAGACAGATGGCATTTAAGATCAGTGCAATTAATTAACAATAAAAGACATTGTATTTTCCTGATTTTTTTTTCCTTTTATACACACAGACCTGTATAGTAGTACAAGTGGGCTGCAGAATTTTTATGTACTTTTGTCCATGAACCTTGAAGAAAATAGATTTTTTATCAAACCAGAAGTCGCGATGTGTCAACTCTTTAGGGAAATATCTGAGTTTGCATATGAATATTGATGTGATAGATGAGCTTCAAATGTTCTTTCCTACTAAAGCTGCAGTCATTCAATCAGAAAGCAGTTGAGAGTATGAAATTATGGGGGTCTGTTCCAACCTGTGAATAATGAACTTCAGACAGCTGAAGACATCTTCAAAGCGAACACATCAAATGACTTCTAGCCTACCATATGTTTGTATCTAGTCTTCAGTTATCAATTGCAAAATAATAACAATCTGAAGCTGCTTACATATCATTTGCAGAAATAAAAGGGCCAAATAATTTGCTAACTAAAAAGAAAGATTTTATACATAAAAAATTAGCCCTTTTACAGTAAGGGTTTCACTGACAGATAATTCAGAGATTTTATGAGGGGTCTGGTAAAATAAAATTACTTCGGGTATTGCCTATAAGACTACTAGTACTTTTTAGAAAGTAATAAAAATAAAATAAAGCCATAAAACAAAACAAAACATAAAAAAACAAAAAAGGCAAAACTCCACCCCTAAAAAATCAGTTACTTTTCTGTCTCAGGATAATAATTTTATGAAAACAGAATCTATACTTGCCAAACAAAAGATGCACATAGAGAATGATTTCATAGTACAAGACACTGCAGGACAATAGTTCCCTAATATGATGTGTCCTTCATGTTTCTAACTGCCTTGCAATCACATTTCTATGTATTTATCTCTCTCACCCTCATAAATCTTTCAGTTCCTCTCCAGTAGATTGCTCCACGGCTGCCCCAGATGGACAAGTGACAGCATATGCTGTGGCTGTGTGTGCTGCTGCTGGCCAAGCATGTGCGTGCTGATAGACCTAACAGCTGGCAACACAAAACTGGTAATTGCTGGTCTCATAACACTTGCTGGAATTTAATTTTGTTCATGACCTTTAATCCTCTGTGAATTTGGCTCAAATTGATAAGTCATGGCAAACTTCTTGAAGAAAGACCATGTGATTGCAACACTGCTTTGTTTCTAAAAGATATCCTCAGAAATTTTTTCTGCAGTGACCTCAGTCAGATGACAGCAGTTCAGAAAATTAAGGATCAAGGTCTGTTTAACATCTTTGTTGGCAACATGGACAGTGGGATCAAGTGCACCCTCAGCAAGTTCACTGACGACACCGAGCTGTGTGGGGCAGTCAACATGCTGGAGGGAAGGGATGGCATCCAGAGGGACCTGGACAGGCTGGAGAGCTGGGCCTGGGCAAATCTCCTGAGGTTTAACAAAGCCAGGTGCAGGGTCCTGCACATGGGTCAGGGCAATCCCAGGAGCACCCACAGGCTGGGCAGAGAAGTGATTGGGAGCAGCCCTGAGGAGAAGGACCTGGGGGTGATGGCTGATGAAAATCTCAACATGAGCCAGCAGTGTGCAGTCACAGCCCAGAAAGCCAATGGAGTCCTGGGCTGCATCCAAAGGAACATGGCCAGCAGGTCAAAGAAGGTGATTATTTCCCCTCTACTCTACTCTGCTGGGATCCCACCTGGAGTGCTGCATATACTTTTGGAGCCCCCAAAATAAGAAGGACATGGAACTGTTGAAGTTAGTCCAGAGGAGGAACACAAAATTCATAAGAGAACTTGAACTGGGGCTGTTCAGACTAGAGAAGAGAAGGTTGTGTGAAGATTTCCCCTCTACTCTACTCTGCTGGGATCCCACCTGGAGTGCTGCATATACTTTTGGAGCCCCCAAAATAAGAAGGACATGGAACTGTTGAAGTTAGTCCAGAGGAGGAACACAAAATTCATAAGAGAACTTGAACTGGGGCTGTTCAGACTAGAGAAGAGAAGGTTGTGTGAAGACCCCATAGCATCCATCCTTCCAGTAGGAGACCTACAGGGAAGCCAAAGATGGGCTCTTCATGATGAACTGTAGTGATAGGTCAAGGAGTAATAGGTCAAAACTGAAAAAGGGAAAATTCAGTTTAAATATTAGGAAGAAGTTCTTTACTGTGAGGGTGGTAAGGCACCAGAAGAGGTTGCTCTGCGAGGTTGTGGATTCCTCAACCCTGAAAGTATTCAAGACCAGGTTGGGTAAGGCCTGGAGTGTGCTGGTCTATTGGGATGTGTCCCTACCTCTGGCATGGAGGTTGGACTAGATGATCTTTAAGGTCCTTTCCAAACCTTAACATTCTGTGAATCTATAAGGTCACAGTAGTTTGAATGGATATTAGCACCGACATTGTGGCTGAGGTGCAGGTCAGATTATTTCAGTTTTCTTTATTATAGAGTCTGAATAATCTTCTGGAAACTAATTACTATCTATCAAAACTATAAAAAAACAATTGCAGGACAAAATGATCCTAAACATAGATAAGTGCGCAGAAAGATATGCCAAAATGCAAATTCTTTAAGTATGAGACTAGAACTCACCATTAGTGACTGGTATGGTTTAATTTCAGAATAATTTTTTAGTCTATCACTGGGCCTGCTGAAAATCAACTGCTTGAAAAATAAAGCATGACTGGAAAATTTAATGGATAAGAGGCAGAGAGAAAAGCAGAGAGCAGCAGGTACCTTATCTTCATAGAAACTTTTATAACAAATAAAATTTTTCAAATTCAAAAGCTCTATGGAATGTTCTATTGATGACTCTTAGTTTAAGATGTGGAACAATAAGCTGTAAAGAACATAAAACCATGCATCAAATCAAAGTAAAATGCTACCTAACTCAACAAAAAACCCTGTCTGGAATGTGTACACAACTATTTGTCAAATAATTCCAAATAATGAACAAATTTGTAAAAATCAAAAAACAGAAAAACAATATAATGAAAAAATATAATTGCTATTGACAGTCACGTAAGTTCATCCATCTGTAAGTCTGAAACAACAAAAACTTATATCCATAGTCAAAATTTTTAAAATGCATAGTATTATGAAAGATAATCTTTAAGAAGGTGAAAATCAACACAGGGCATTGTTATTGAAGGTTGGTTGTCTGCATCTTTTATACTCACTGAATCTAGTACACCAAAACTAATGGTCACCTTAAAGCCCTTAAGTTTCCCTCCCACTTCTGCAATATCTCTTGTTCTCATGCTTTGTGACATTCTGACACATATTTTGGTTCTCCAGATTCATAATTATGCTTCCAAAAATTGGAAGTGCAAGTTAAATCTCTTTCTTTTTTTCATCAGTCCTCAGCAGATTTATTGATAAGAGCTTACCTCTTCATAGTCCATGCTGGTCTTGATCCCTTGGGAGAAAAGCAAGCATGATGGCCTGGAATCAGACATAGAAACACAGCAAAGATGTACTTCTCTGATCATTTATTGTGGCTCAAAAGGAGATTTTCTTTCACACTCTCTAGTAAATATCAAAGTTAACTAGGATGGAACACCTTTTTCAGAGCAGACAAAGGAAATATATGCTCTAGCTGAGACAAGCACCATGCATTATGATTCAGTGCTTCTCTTGCCTTCTCAAAAGAGTGGGTAAAAGCATAGGCTATACAAAGACATTCAGTGAGAGAATTTTAGTTACAACACCATTCACAGAAATGTTTTAATCTAGGTCCAAGAGGAAAAAAAGCCTTGTCCCACTATTAATTTATCAAGTTCAAAGATTCTCTCTGCAGAGCCTACATGATGACACAGAAAATAATATATTACCAAAAAAAAAAAAAAAAGGAAAATGAATACTTTAAGTTAGATACAAATCCAAAACAGCTTGAACACAACACATTACTGAACCCAAACATTTTAAATACTGTGGGATTGTGAGCACTAAGATCAGAAATTCTATGACTAGGTTGTAAAGCATAGAAAGGTTGAACATATACGTACGTGCTTCTACCTCTTATGACCTACCAGAGGGTTGAAAAATGTTGTTAGTGACACTAACTTCAGGTCAGTATCAATATACCTTGTGCCTACCTATTTCATAAATTAACTATTATAAAAAGGAAGGATGCAGCTAAAGATGAAAGTCAGCAAACTGTATGTTCAATTGTAGGGAAATCTTAGAAGAGGTGCATATTTAGTAGGAGCCACTAAAGACAACTATGCAATTTTTCTTATAGGCCAGTCATATGTATTTCCATCTTACAAAAAAAGTAGAAAGTAAATTAAAAAATTGAATATAAAAAACACAGACACAAAAACAAACCAATGAAATTAGTAATGGTTTCAAATTTAAAAACTATTTTAATACTCTGGAAGGCCATCCCTCGTACTTATAAGAAAAGCCAAACAAATCCAGTGGAAGGAAGTCTCCTCTATAGTCTGTTCCCCTCAGACCTTTCTATGACATCCAATCTTTCTATAGTTTGTGATCAATAATATTAAGTTGGTGATAGAAACATATAATAATATCCTACATGGGCTGTGGTTTGCCCTGATTTTGCTGACAGTGATGATAACAAAATAACTCTATCTGCCTAATTTTATCTACACAATAGGAAAATAGCACTAATTATATTAGAAGTGGTTTTAATGTTATAAAGTGGACTAAGGAAATTCAATATAAGGTTCCCCCTAAGTATAATAGTAATCATCTACATACTTGTAGATGATTACATATAGATGATTACATCTATATACTTATAGATGGTTTTGCTACTCTGTTTTATTTCTAGTTGAGTCTTGAAAGGAATCAATTCTAACTAAATTTCTAATTAATTGAAATTGACTCAGAAACATTTTCTGCAAAATGGTCACTCTCAATCCCTTGGTAAACTCGACCTCTATCCAAAATTTAAGTCCAAAGACCCTGTTGTTGTACACCATTCTCAGGAAAAAGAAAAAAAAAACAACAAAGCAAAATCCCTATATAATGGTGAAGATAACAATTCAATGTTCCACATCAGGATGTCTAAGCAGCATGGCACTTTTTTATTAAGACCAATTTTCAGTACACTTAGGCCTTTAACCTTGATATTGTCTTTTATCTTCATGTCTGTGGAAAACAGCATTACAGGGGCTCATTATCAGAAAACTGCAATTTGGAGGAAGTACATCAGAAGAGACAGTCAAGTGCTACATCTTAGAGACTACCAATAGTTCTGGTTGGTTTTGTTTCTTCATGTTAGTAGCTGTAATTTTGGTGGAAAATGCATGCAAATCTGCAAGGTATGCAGATTGGGATAACTTAAAACCAAAATACTATGGCAATTCCAACTTATCTATTTAATGAATATTTTAGTCTCACAAAACCCACATATATTAAAAAAGCTATGAACAAAAGACAATTCAAGTGACCAAATAACATGTTATTATGATGCAACATTCATATTTCTTTTTCCAATACAGAAACACAGCATCACATATAGATGTTAATACTAGTATTTCCAACAAATCAAACACAAAATTTTAAATTTTCATTCTAAGCACCAATATCACACAAATGCAATGTGAACTGCATCATTTAGTTACAAAAAACTCCAAACATTTCAGTATGACTTGCATTCTATTTGGCAAGTAGAATTTAGCTAGATCTTTCTCTACACAGGATCAGCTGGAAACTGTACAGTGCAGTTCATGATGCCCTACATGGGCATCATGAGCATTCATGCCCAAGGTAGCAGTGTTAAGCCTGTCTTTTATTTAGGTTTATTAGTTTCTGATTGTTCCTGTGGTAACTTCTTTTCATGAAGGCACATTTCAATGTAGACTACAGTCAGAACAAGCCTGTACTGACGGTTGTTTTGTTGAGTTTTTTTGCAACACACTGCATAGATAGTGTTCTAAGCTACATGCTTAAGGCAAAAAAACCTAAAACTCCAACACCCTATAAGTCCTGGTGATCTGGAGGTTCTAAAGCTAAAGTAATAAAATAACCAGAAATCCTACTTCTTACTTTGTTATTTTCAATTTATCATTAGATTACTGGAAATGTTTCTTATAATTTCAAGGCTGGTCATTAAGGGCATGATTATTTCTAAGTATTATGTTTTGCATAAGACACATTAATGAGATAAATATCTTAACTGAGCCAGGAGCATTATAAGATTATAATACCAGATTTAGTTGAGGTTGTTATTGTAGAATATGTTCAGTTGGAAGGGACCTATCAGGATCATTGAGTCCAACTCCTTGAACCATCCAGGACACCACCCCAGGAGTCACACCATATGCCTGATAGCATTGTCCAAATGCTTCTTGAACTCTGTCAGGCTTGGTGCTGTGATCACTTCTCTGGGGAACCTGTTCCAGTGTGCAACCACCCTCTGGATAAGAAACTGTTTCCTGATATCCAACCTAAACCTCCTCTGATCTCAGCTTCAGCCCATTTCCTCAAGTCCTTTTACTTGGTCATGAGAGAAAAGAGAGAGGGGTACATGCCCCTCCACTTCCCCTCATGAGGATGTCGAAGACCAGGATGAGGCTTCCCCTCAGTCTCCTCTTCTCCAGGCTGAATGGACCAAGTCATGTCAGCTGCTCCTCACACAGCTTCCCCTCAAGGTCTTTTACTGTCCTCATTGCCTTTCTTTGTATGCTCTCTAATAGTTTAATGTCTTTTTTATATTGTGGCACCCAAAACTGCCCCCAGCACTTGAGGTGAGGCTGCCCCAGTGCAGCGCAGAGTGGGACAATCCCCTCCCTTGCCTGGCTGGTGATGCTGTGCCTGATGCACCCCCAACACAATTGGCTCTCCTGACGCTGCTGACTTATGTTCAGTTTTCCATCCATCAGAATCTCCAGGCCCCTTTCCACAGCACTGGTCTCTCTCTCCGTAGTCTATACATAAACCAGGGTTGCCCCATCACAGATGCAGAATCCAGCACTTGCCCTTTTTAAGCTTCATATGGTTAGTGATTGCCCATATCTCTAATTTGTCAAGGTCTCTCTGCCTTTGAGAGAGCCCACAGCTCCTCCAATTTAGTGTCATTGAGAAACCTACTTAGCATTTCTTTAAGTTCTTCATCCAAGATGTTGATCATGTTAAAGAGTAACAGTATTTTAAAAAGTAACAGAAAAATTTCATAAAAATAATCTTTACAGCATTTTAGTGTACCAGTGAAAATTTTTGTCACTTAACCTTGCTTGAAATAATAGGAAGCCCTGTAGCAGAAAACTGAATATCCTAATATTTTTACAATTCTAAAAATTATGTTAATTACTCATTTATTTCATACATCAAAACCTAGGCATATGAGTTCTTTTCTTTCCACAGATATCTATTCTATGGTAATGAATTATAGTTTAGTGCATAAATTATTCATGACCAAGTTTGCCCATATGTAACTGTGCACAGAGAGATTTGAACAGGTGCAGTTTGGTGCAGTAGGATTCCTAGTCTCAGAATCAGTAGGTGCTGACAGAAAGTCATACATGTGCAAAAATGTCATCAGTTACATTATCTGTGGTTCCAGAACTAGTGTGGTGCCTGCCAGCTTCAGAGTTATCCTGCCTACTCTATTGGGCACTGTGGACATGTCCCTAGTAGTCTGGGTATGCCAGTTGTTGAGATTCTAAACATAAGTCTTATGATAGTTTCTGTTTTTCTGGAAGATCCTAAGGCAAGAATTCAAAGCCCACATGAAAATCTCAGCCTGCATGCTAAAAATTTTGCTTGTAATTCTTCAAGTAATGGAAAAAAGCTTTGAAATTTCACTGAAAAGGTACCCTAAAGGATAAGAAAGCTAAGAGAAATGCAAACATCTAAATCCCTTTTTTTCCTTCTAAGCAGGGTAATGTTTAATGACTCTAAAATCTTGAGATATTTTTTGGTTTTCAGGCACTGAAAAAATTCCTAAAACAAAAGAGAGGAAAAACTAGTCAGGACAGAAGCAACACAATGGGTATGTTACGCCACATATGGTATATCTATAGGAAGGGCAAGAGTTTTTGGGAATATGCAACTTCCAAAGCATGATCTCACTTCACTGCACCAAACATAGCTGCTGATGTGTGCTATGTGTGCCCCTATTACACTCTACCTTTTAGAAATTCAATAGTAAATCTAAACATCGCCATTTCCTGAGCACAGGATCTACATTTCTGCAAAATACTCTTAGAATCCATTACACCTATTATTTCTAGTACCAAAACTTCATATTTTGAACTTGTCTTTTAACGTAAATTTTATTAAACCAACCATTTGTTTAGCATATCATTATGCCAAGCGTGCATCATGAAAACAGTAAGCAGCCAATGATGCCTTTAGCAGTAAAATGTTTTATTGCAAGCCTACTCAGGGTATTTAATGCTCTTGATTTCTCTAAACTCATTGGAAGGTGAGTATGTTTATCCCTTTGTATGAGGCTCTTACCACTCTGGTTGTATGGTGTTAAGTCCAAGGTTTGATTTTATAAACTAAAAAAAAAAAACATCAGTGTCAAATAGTCTAGCAGACCAGCAGCGAGGAGCATGAAATTTAAGGAGAAAAACAAAGTATGTTGGAAGCTTCCATCCCCACTGCCTGAACCGTTCTATGCTGTTATTTGTCACCTAATAAGTGCCCATTAATTAAAAAAAGTTGTCATAGGGGAAAATAGGAACATAAAAACAGGATGCTGCTGAGTTCAATTTACTGAACAGGCCAAATTAGACAGAGGCAGAGTCAGGAAAAGCTTACCCTCATGCACACGCACCCAATTAACTGAGACTGCCCCAGTTATTTTTGCAGTGACCAGCACAGCTCAGCCATGGGAACACAACATTGACTCAGGGTAGACTCAATGACTGGTTCAGGACAGGAGGTCACATCCACGTGTAACTTTTCCACCTGGGCCTTCTGCTTCTTGAAGGCATTGGATGTCCATGTAGCAACACTTTTTCTTACTGGTCACATTAAATAGCAAGATTACATGCAGTCAAATAATTATCATACTGTACCTTTCCACCAGTTTCCGGTTGTTGTACTGTGTCACAAATGAGTACTTTAAGATCACTGAAAAAATCACCAGCAAAGGTATCAGCAAAACCAGGTTTAATATAAAAGCAATAGCATGACAAAGTTCATTTTCAAGGTTTGCTCTACTACTTACTAGACGGTTAAAGCACACTGAGAAAAAAAGAAAAAAAAATCCAGAGTCAATAAATCCAAACTGAAATAAACCCAAAACTATCTATTTAGAGGTCAGGGAGGAAGACAAAGGATAGGAAAGGGTAAGGATAAAAAGGATTGTGAACTAAAAGTCCAACAGAAGTTAACTGGTAAGTTAAGTCAAACAATTTTCCAAAGGATTCATACGGAATTTACTACACCACAACAGTAACTTATGTACAGTCCTTACTTACTCACAAATCTAAAGTGTTTAAGAATCCAGGAGAGCAGCATTCCAAGTACATTTACTGTGTCATATTCGCACTCCCATGCACACAGACATAAAGAGTCTGCAAAAGGTACCAGTGAAAAATTCCACTCAAATTCAGGGAAATAGTCACTTCAGATGCCTTTGCATCTTCTGAACAGGCAAAGGGTTGAACCTTAAGGAGTGGTGGGTATAAGCCCAGGATCCATTGTTGTTGTTTGGTGATCCTCCAAGTAAAAATCTTGCCAGTTCACTAGCTCCAAGAGGTCCCACTCAGAGGGAGGTTGCTGGTCACAGCCTGCTGTGGTCCAGAAAACCTTAAATAATCTCATTTTGGGCCACTGTTTACTGGCCACAAGAAAGCTGGCTTGAGCAATTTTTCATCCTGGCTCTTATTTCGGTCAGTGACTTTGAAAGTTTAATAACACAAATATTATTTCACTTGAATTGTTATTCAGGAAAAAAAAGAGGTGTCCAAGGCTGTTTGTTAAAAAGAAAGCAGGTGCTCATTAGGAGAGAATAAATTCCTGGGAATAGATAGCATTTCTGATGAGCTCAAGAGGAGCTCAGGCCAGGTGCTGTTTGTCAAGGCCGAGGTATAGTATGTATTTCTCTGATCAGAGTTGGGGGGGGGGCATCACCATCTGCTGTCACGTCTTAATCTGTACTGAGATTCATCACACTCTGTTTTGTTTTTGTTATCCTGACATTCACATATCATTATATTCAATTACTCAACCTTTGATCAAACCAAGGTCATGAACCTCCTGTGTCAGGAGTAAAAGAAACATTTTTTTTATGTTTTAACATGCTCATTTATAATGAAATTAAGAAACTTCCTGAAGAGCTATTGTGCATATTTTCTCTCATTTTTGAGAAGAAAATGAACACTACTTAATGGACCATATGTTCAGGTGAAGTAAATCCTGGTAGCATGACTGACTTGAAATATTTCTAGGCCTAGAAAAGAACATACTCTGATTTCTCAGTTCATTTTTTTCCCACTCTACCACCTCTCCTGCCTTTCATATCATTTTGGCTATAGCATTAATGGAATAGTAATAGTGACTTAATGTGGAAAGAAACATTCTTAGAACAACCAAATACTCTATCCCTGTTCAGAATTACTTGTTTGTTCTATCTGCCATTTTGCCTGTCAGGTCCCTTAATGTACTCCATTTTCATAGCATCAGCTGATTTCCTCTGAAATGGAAAAAACAAAGAAAATTCTTAAAGCTTTCTTATAATTTTTTTCTGTTTGGATAAGAAATTTATGCTTATTAATCCTAACAGACACTGTCTTATTCTGGCAGGCCTATTCAGATAGCATTGAGAAACTAAAACTCAATTTTTCTTATTCCCTTTCTTGGGCCAGATTCTGGTCTCACTAAAAATATGAATATTCCAGAGAAATAATGTTGCTTTAACCTCTGCTTCCAAGATCTTCCAAGCAAAGCATTTGGAGCTACTGATGAGTTAAAAACTGTACAGGAGCTGGCACTATGCACCTGCAGTCCAAAAAGCAAAATGTATTCTAGCCTGCATCACAGCATAAGTGGCCAGAAGATCAAGGGAGGTGATTTTGCCCTGCTACATCCAGCTCCAGGGTCCTCAGCACAGAAAAGACATGGACCTGGTAGAGTGGGTCTGGACGAGGGCCACAAATGTCTGGAGGGATTAAAGAGCTTTGCTATAAGGAAAGAGTGACAGAGTTAGAGTTGTTCAGCCTGGAGAAGAGAAGGTTCTGTGGAGGCCTTTATTAAAGGGAGCCTATAAGAAACTTCTAGGGACAAACTTTTCAGCAGGGCCTGCTGCAATAGGACAAGGGCTAATGGTTTTAAATGGAAAAAGGATCAGTTTAGACAGGATATAAGGAATACACTTTGACAATGAAGGTGATTGTCGTAGTTTAGGAACGGCATTCCCACTTTCCCACCCCCTCCATGCTTTTCTTCCCAACCCAAGCCAGGCCCCTTCTTCTCAGAAGTGAGAATCCCTTCCTTCCGATGCCAAGAGATAACCTGAAGTGGTATGGAGTAACAACCTAGACACATCCTCACTGCCACTGCAAAAAAATTAACCCTGTCCTTGGGTGAAACCAGGACAGTGATGAAACACTGGAACAGGTTGCCCAGAGAGATGGTTGATGCCCCATCCCTGGAAACATTCTAGGTTATGTTGGGTGGGGCTCTGAGCTACCTGATCTATTTGAAGATGTCCCAGCTCCTTGCAGGGGGTTGGACTAGATAACCTTTAAAGATCCATTTCAACCTGAACCTGTCCATGATTTTATGATTTTCAGAAAAAAAAAATTTCACATTTTTGTGGCAGCACTTTGTACATAGGGTGCCACAATATAACTAAGTAATTCTTTGGGATTTTCTAGTGTTGCTTATGCTTTTTAATAATGCATGGCATTTAAATATCTAGAATAATATATCTTTATGCATTAAAATACTGGAAAAAAATTGAGTGGTGCAAGACCTTTGCCTTTGCACTTTTCACAACCAGAATGATGTTCCCCATTGTGACACTTGATGATGCTCAAAAGAGCTGTCACAAAATTAAATTAAACATGATTGCCACCCACTGTGTTTTCAGAGAAGAAGAATCTTAAAATGTACTTTTAAAGATATTTATTTTGGAGAAGGTTTTCAAATACCAGATTTGTGGGCAGCAATATGAAAATAGATGGATAAGATGGATGGATGGATACAAATGGATGGGATGTAAATTCTATGGGGTGAATTAAAGAAGTGATTTCAGAATTATTGTTCATGCTTCTTGAAAACAAGAGAACATTTAATAATTAATTATTAATGTTTTTAATGTATGGATTTTTCCTCTTGTCCTCCACTAACGTTTCCTAGTGGCCTTTGCATTATTTCTAATGTAGCAAGGATTTCTCATTGTCATGTTTATAGAGCCAGGCAACTATCTTGTCTTTAACAGTATAAGTGAGAGTTGATTGTTCCTAATCACCTCACATTTATAATTTGAAACACTCACTTGGAACTATTCTGGAGATTCTTTAAAACTTTCTGAGTATTAGTAGGCAAATCCTAAATCCTCTTTTGAAAATCAGGCTTTTTCAGAGATATCTCAAAAATAGGCTTTCCAGAGACAAAAGAACCCCAAACCACTTATCATTTTTGAAAATATAGACTGCATCTCATGGGAAATAGCATTAAAAGAAGCAGCTCATACACAGTCTATAAAATCAATGTGTAAAAAATGGAAAATCCTGTACTGGTCAAGAATAAAAAAAAAAATTGTAATACATGAAACAGTTAAACTTTCTGTATCCCACAGTGTGAGATTGTTTCTTATCTTTATCTTTATCTGAAGGCCACCTGACACATGCTGTTTTGTACTTCAAGTTTGAGAAAAGGATGGCAGTTTGAAAAAGAATAGACATACTTCCAACGCATTCAACATGACTCATACCATGCTTTGCATTCCAAGATTTGCAAATGAAAAAAATTTCTTTTAATATATTTATATTATAAACTTAGGTGACATTCCTAAGCTGTCCTAACATCCAGTTATGTTTACAGTTATTTCTGTAAAACAAAATTATCTAGTCACAAAATAATTATGGCCTAGTCCAAACTTGAATTTAGTCTGGCTTTTTGTTTNGTATATTTAATAAAAGTATTTTTAAAGTATTATTTAATAAAAGTATTATTAAAATATGACATTTCAAAAATTTGGGTATATTGGGAATGAAGGTCAGAGGAATTCAAAGCTTAGCATTTGAATATGATTAATGCGACAATTTTTTGTAGCATCATCATCGTATATGCCACAGTTTTTCCACTGTTCATATCTACTTCATACAGGTTTTAAAAATAGGCATCAAGAAACCTCTCCTTAAGACCAAAACATCTAATCCAGACTTTGGTATGGAAGAAAGACACAAATACATACACTTGCAACCCCCAAATATTTTTTTTAGGAAGATAGAAATGCTCACATACGGTTCAGCTACTACCAGTATGGTATTCCTTGCAGAAACAAAGGAGAAAATAAAAAACCAAAACACTGGAGGAGGTGTTGATAACAATCAGAACATTCTTCAATCAACATTTCTTGTTTCTTCTCTGCAAAGCCAGAAGAAGAAACTATTGCTTAGTCATTTTACTATCCTGAGGCAAAAGGAAGACAATTACAATACAAACTTCCTGACCTCTCAACATTGTAAGAAATTACTCATTACTTTTCCTTATTGAATTCAACTGCCCTTTCCAGCTACCAGCAGAGAGATGATCAGGACAATGTTTCTCCAAGAGAATTCTTAGCTCTTGATTCTGCTCAAATAATCTATAAAAATACAAAATTGAAATCAGAAGATGGAGAAGAGTTTATTAGGATAGACCCAAAGTTTTATAGAGTTATTCAGAAGTCCGCTAAAATGTCAGAAAATCATCACACCAATCTACCCCTCTTCCAGTTCTTCTCCTCAGTTAGCTCTGAAGTAGCCATTCTCTCTCCCCCTATTTTAATTTTGTATTTGTCCATTCTTTAAAATTTTAGATAAGCAAGTGATTCACAGTATATCGGGTCCATACTTTCAGTTTAAATATCAAATCTGGATTTTGTAAACACCTCCATTAGTGTTGACATTGCATTTTAATTAACAGGCAAAGCTAGCTCTTTGTTGAAAACAAACCACAGTGCTTTATCTATCATGTAGATTTATCTTGTTCCAAGTACATACTGATAACAAGTACAAATACATTCATTATTGTTAACACAAGGAAAACTTCATTATCATGCCTTACTCTAATTTTATCCCTGTTCCTTTTATATTATTAAAACATATACAATTCAAGGCATAGGAATGATTTTACATCTTTATAACAATGTGTCTTTTAAGACAGTAGTCGTAAGTTTCTTTGGCTTTCAGTAAAAGTAAATGGACGTTTTTCAGATCAGTTAGCTTCATCTTTTGATCATAGTCCCATAGAATTAAGCATAATAAGAATTGTCCAGCCTAGAGTTTTGGATTGGGTTTTTTTCCAAAAGTTAAAAGTGACCCAAGGACACAGATGCTCTAAACACAGAGCAATAATACGCCTGCATATGTAAACAGAATCACAAAACCACAGAACTGTGAAGTTGGAAGAGACCTCTGGAGGTCTTTCAGTGCAAGCCATTCCTCAAAAGAGGGCCAATTATGGCAGGTTGCTCAGGGCTGCGTCCTCAGTAACTACACGTATGGAGACTCCACAAACACTCTAGCTCCCTGCTCTAGTGTTTGACCACCTCTAGGTGGTAGACTTTTTCATCATTTCTAATTGGAATTTCCTGCGTTGCAACTCATCTTTTTACTTCAACACAGTTCTTTAACCAGGCCCATAGAAAACTTACCTAGGAAGTGTCTAAACACAGGGACAAAGGGCAATGGTGATGTCCTTGTTCCAGCCAGGAGAGGATTAATTTTTGCAGTAGCAAGGAAGGGGCATGGCTAGGACCTGGAAGTTATTCTGTACCCCCTCATACAATTTCTGGGGGAAGGGGAAAGGGACTCTCTCCAGGGAAGAAGGGGTTCTGGTCTGGCAGAGGATATGCAGCAAAAGGAGACATCCAGTATTGTCTGTTTTCAGGGGTGTCTGTCTGAATTGATCCTTCTTGTACCCTTTGTCATTCGTATTGTTGTTGTTACTGCTCTTTCTCTTATCTCATTGCTGTTTCAAGTAAATTGTTCTCATGTCAACCCATGATCTTTGACTTTTGTGCTTCCGATTCTCCTCTCCAGACCACTGCAGGGAGGAGGGGAAGGAGAAATCTGGGGAGAGAGACAGCAGTGTGTGGTTTGGAGAGTCTTGATGGGAGCATTGATTTGGGGAGTACCATTCCTAAATCACGACAGGTGCAGAAGGAAGCATCCTACTTCATAGCAGGATGGATAGCTTTTTTTTTTTTTTTTTNGCTTTTTTTTTTTTTTTTTTAAGTGATTTGCACCTTGATTTGTTTTCAGAGTTCTTGGGGATTGAGCCCTATTACTATGGAGCTTTTTTGGTATATACACAGAACAGTGTTTTCACTCATTTTAAATTGTTAATAAGTACATTATAAAAATATTTAATTGATCTTTTACTGAGTATAGGACATGCCACTGTATTTGCAATGCTTAATCATAGCCAGATGAGAGCCAGGAAATAATATGAAATGTGAATAACAAGCAAAACCATTATCCTTTATAAGAAAAATTGAGATGTTTCCTAGCATGACTAAATATACTCAAGAACTGTATTCGTTCAGTGTATTTATGCAAATAAAGTAATATTTATTTGCTATCATATTTCTATTGCAAATCAAAACAAGCAAAAATATTAAAGGGAAGCATGGATAATCACTGATAAGAAATTATATAATAATAAGGAACTAATTATCACTTTCCAGATTTGAGTTTACAGCTTCATATACTGACATAATATTGATAATTATTCAGAAAAAACTGTATTCCATTTCATGGGGTCTGTAGCCTTGTTATATTTTGTGGTAAAAATCCTGTCTGGAATAGGGATTTTGACATTTAAAAGAGGTTTGTAAATGCTAATAGTTTCAAGGACATGCCATTTTGTGCATATATTTTTCATAATGAAAAAGATTTTTCTGAAAATAAGACTTCAAAGACTCCCTTACAACTTACCCAGGCTCTAGGTTCATGGAAGAATGTTCTTCTGGCAACTTCCTCTACCCCACATGTGGACAGTTTTAGGCCTTGAATTCCATATTTCCACAAAGGAAGGCACATTGAATTGACAGTATAAACCATTACACATTCATAAAATACCTACATATGAATAAATAGGTGGACTAACTGTAAAATGCCTATCTTTCCATTAACAACAAAACTTAGCAACTGGTAAACATCCTCTTTTCTGAAGTGTCCTTGAAAGTCTCACAGAGAATAAACTAGCCCATCTCTTCAGAAAGACCCAACACTTAGCACAGGTACACTTCTGCCTATTGGATTGAATTTGTAAAGACTAGAGGAACAATTAGATTTTAAGGAGTTTGACAGATGAGCTCCTGTAAAGGGTACATTGGCTATTTGCTTTAATAACAAGAGCGGTTAATCTTTAAGATGATATGCTTATTTTTTTTTACAGATTTTGGGTGTCATATTTTATTGTCTCTTGAATTTGATATAGTATGCTTCAGTTGACCTAGCAAAATAGCTTGAAAGCTCTGCCCAGCAGTAAGTGCCTAGACCTGAATTACGTGGTCCCATTTCGATGATCCTCTTCATAAAAAGCATTGCTAACTGCATTAACTGTGAAGAAAGAGTCATTTTGCTTCATTTTAGAGAGAGCTTAGCACATGCCATTTGCAATGCCCTCAAATTAACTTTCAATACAGCAAAATTTTTGCAGGAATATTCACAGAAGCAATGTTTCATAAATATGGCGCTTGTTTTTATAGAGTCGCTTTTAGGAAAGGAATTGTATTTTATACTGTTAAAGAGAACTCAAGGACTATGATCTACTAATTAAAGTGGGGTGAGAATTTGTCATTAGTATTAACAACCTGTTTGAACTTAGCCAAATCACTTACAGTCTGTCCTTCAGACTGTAAGTCTTAAAGACTTAACTTTGAAAATAAGTATAACAATATTTTTGTTAGCTAACAATCTTAGCTGTTCTACCAAGGTTTTGTAAACTTTAATTCATATTTGTAAAGCAGTTTTGATGTCATCACAAGAGAAATCACTGTAATCATTGTAAAAGTGCAAAATAATTTTAGCTAAAGTACACACATTTTCATAGGATGTATCTTCATAAAAAGTAAGCTTGATGAAATGAATACTAACCATTGACATTAAATAAATCAGGAAGTGTATATGAATATTTATGAAAAAAAATGTACCAAAAAAGAGAAATCTTTGAAGCTGTCAATCTGTTTCTCTGCAGAGAACACCCAAACAACGTACTCAGGAAATTAAACAAGAAACTTCTACAGGCGAACTTTAGAAGATCAGGAACCTGGCAAAAGCTAAAGCAAACATTCCACCAAAATAAAGCATTTCACAAAGCATTGACTTAGCAAACTCTAACCCAGGAAATGTTAAATTACCCAGATATCATAAAAAGGAAATCAGGAGAAGAAAAGAGAAAGAGGGAAAAAAAAAAAAAAAGGAGAGAGAAAAGTAAGATACAGATGCCACCCTTGGAACCAGCATGGTCTCAGCTGCCAGAAAATCCACAGACAACAGTGATGCGAACATATGCGTCTTTGTGCAAGGTTTTTATCTGTTCTGGCCTCCTCTGGCCATACCCCCAGGTGGGGCTTGTAGCCTGATAGCCACTCTGGGGCTCCAGGGGCAGGGTGTGGGACATTGCTTCAGGTGTATCAGTGACTGACAGCTGGACTAGATGGCTCCAAAGAGGGCAGCATGTGGGGCATCATCCCACTTTCACAGAACTCTCCCTGATCTGTCCCACACAAACACTTTGGTTGGTTTGAGCCAGTAACCACTTTTCTCAGTTTCTCACATTAACAAATAATTAACAGGATAGAATATGTACCTTAGTAAAATGACACTTCTCCTTGGGGGAAGAAAAGAAACAGAATTGATTAAGTATTTTTAAGATTAAGCCCTTTTAATATAACTGGATACTTTGCAGTCATATTAACTAAAGTTTAAATTAGCTGGACTGGAGCAAATTATGTAAGAAAAGATGGCTTTTAAGTCATTAGCATAAAATCAGTCAATTTAATGAAAGGACTACAGATAATTCAATATTATTCTTTTTACTTATTCTTAACCTTGTTAGCTTTTCTAAGGGTAAAATACCCTGAACTTTCGCAAACCAGCTACTCAATTTCAAAAGATCCTAAGATTTTCTTTTGGCAGTCATTATAATTTAGGCTGCCAACAGTAATACCTAAATAAGCTCAGAAATTCTAAAGGCATTATCAGATGTCAGACATTCTGTACTTAATTGAGCTCAAATCCTTATGACATTTAGACCAGCAGTGTATCCCAAACAGTAAAATATATCCCAATATTTAATTAATCCTGGATTTACTTAAACAAATCCACTACATATGAAAAAAAAAATCAGTAATTTGACCACTGTGGGCTCAAAAGTATTTGATTGATTAGAATTTTTCTTTTTTTTAACATGGTCTTTAACTCAAGCTTAAATAATATTACAGATTGCCGTTTATGCTGAAGCCCAAAAGAACCTGCTCCTTCTGTCTCAGATACAGCAGAATTACATCTTCAAAGACTTTCCAAATGACAAACTTGTTGCAGGGTTAGTTACACATCCTCAAATAAATACAATTGAGAAGCAACTTCTGCCACAAAAAAGCAATGTTAAGTTGATGAGCAGGAGACAGGCTGAGATACTTCTATGGTAAGAATGAAAGAAAGAATACTTGTGGAGAATCAAGGATAAGCATGTTTTGTCTCAAACTTTCTGACTATTGAACAGGAAAGTTTTGATTGGAAGAGACAGTCCTGCAGAGGTGGGGCAGCACTGTTCTGAGCCAACTTTCTTTACCATGAAAGTTTCCTTGAGACTCACACTCAATCTCCCCCCTGTCCTTGCCTGAGTCACTTCCTGAAGGGCTCTAAAGGGATGGCTGTACATGCATGAATGAAATGGTTTGAAAAATGTACTTTACCAAGTTAACTGTAAAAGGAAGTGGCTTAGTCCTATCTGCTCTCTTTTTCCTCTCTTTCTTTGTCTCGCTATTCCAGTTCTGGAGCATCCATGAGGCAGCACTAATGCAAGATATAAAGACTGGAAAAGATTTTCTTCCCTCTCTCCCTTTTCCATCTTTATTTCCTCCCTCCCTTGCTTTGTCTGGGCAAAGTGCAGCTATAATATTCTACCCTGCACACTGTATTGAGGTTTATTGTGAAGATTTGGGGCTTGTTGAAGTCTGTTGTGATAATTAAGGGCTTGTTAGTCAGAATATTTGAGACTAAATAGGGTGCTAGCTGCCAGAGTTAAGACAATTGTACAATAAAGCATAAGAACTCCCTAACACAGGACTGGTGTCTTTGTTCAGCCTGACAGGAATTTATAAGGAACATCATGCTCCCTACTGGTTGGTCGTGACATGGAAGAAAGTCAGCAACACCGACCAAGGAAGAATAATTGGTTTTTTACATCTATCCTTTTGTAACTGAGTTTGGGCTTGTAATGTCATCTAACCACTTCTGACAACCTGCCAAAATGGAGATGGCAAGGTCTTACAATAAATTGCTACAGAAATCATCCTTCATCTACTCAGTTCAATGGCACAGCATTAGCATATACTTTTAGAATATACTCCTCTTATCTTTAAGTTTGCCTAAACAGCTGAGATAGCCTTAATCATTTCATTAAATAAATAAATAAGCAAGCCAAAGAAAAGACAAGAAAAAACAGCTTTTTCAAACCACAAATATATACAGAATTGAAAGCTACAGACAAGTCACTGACTATGACTCTTAATTTTGTCTCTGTGTATTAAGAGTGCACAAAATACCTAGGAATCCTATTGCTCACCTTGCAACAGAAGAGAGTTATTCATGTTACATGTGCCATAGGCAATCCAAATAAAAGAAGTCCTGGCTGGAGAACTGTGTTTGAAATTACTGTACAGTAATCAAGTAATTGCAGTGTCTACTACAGAGGCAATCTCCAGATGCAACTCTTAGCAGTAAACATCTCAAAATTCTCTCAGTTGGAGTCCAGTCCAAAGCAGGGCTGATTATTCTTGTTTGTTCTCTTTATTGTTCACCGATAAAGGCAATGCATCTGTTTTCATCCCTGATTTTGATACTGTTGCTCATCCAGTACTACCACACTACAGGGAATTACAAAGATGAGAATAAACACCTTCCGGTGATTCAGATTACTCTTCTCAGGCTGGATAAATTTTGCATTAAGCAAAAATGCTTCTTTCAATACAGAATTTTTATTAAAAGAAGCTTTTTTACACTTTTTATCATGGTTTTTGAAGCTGAAATATTTTCCTTCTGCCTTTTTATCATATGAGAGATTGATTTTAGTTGCTACTCATCACTCCATACCTACTCTTTGCCTGAAGATTTTTTAATTAACCAACTCATTCATACACAGATTCACATCTTCAAGATGATAGAAAAATAAGTTAGAGTACAGGACACATACTATAATCCAGAATTAAAAATCACGATCCCCAAAAATACGTGTTGTTAGCTTGTTTTCCTGAAATTTTGATATAACTCAAACTTTTGTAATAGAAATAAACTTTTCTATTTATAGCTTCTAAAATAAACACCATAGTGATGAAAAAATATAAAAGATTAAGGTGAGCTATCCGATCAAGTATGAACACTAACTAACTAAAAATCACACTAGGGACTTTTATCATCCCTGATGCTACTCAGTTTCTATTCACAGCTAGCTGTTATGGCCTTTTTTCCCTCAAATCCTGTCATTCTCACCTGTGTATTCACTAAGCGTTTTTTAACTCAAGCAAGAGAGCAAGGGCTTCCACAGACAAATTAAAGATATTTTCCATGTCTGTTCATTTACTGCATAAATTGCAGCATGCAGTGTACCTTTCAACTGAATCTTTTAATTTATTTTCACCTGTATTTTCAGCATGTGTTTAATGAAACACAGTGAGTGGGGCTGGAGGAGTAGAAGGGCAATTAAAACACTGAATGGATCAAAGCAGTTGCCATACAGGTAGATACTGAAAAGGTTCATACTTTTCAATCTGTGAATGAGAAAGGCTGAGGAGACATGGAGGCTGATGAAGTCATGAGTGCAATGGAAAAAAAAGAGAGCAGAACTATCACCAAATCTCAATAAAACTAATAAACTGTTTAAAATAGATAAGAAGTTTTTCTTAAAGCAGTGAGTAACTTTGGATTAGCAACTAGTCACAGGAAATAGTAGAAGTAGATAGTACTATGAGGTTTAAAAAATACAAGACAAATTCAGGCACAATGGGTCCATTAAAATGTACTAAATAGAACAGGCAACACTCGTGGATCCTGGGGTGCCAGAGAGAGAATGTTCATGTGGTTTAAACCAAAGGAGGATCAAAGTCATGTATTGATTTATTAATGATATGTAATTAACCAGCAATCACTGAACAGTCAATCACAGCAACAGATAAACCACAACACTGTATAACTACAAAATGCATTTACATTCCTTACTTCAGAAATTGAGACTAGATAGAAATTTCTACTTCCCCTTAGCAGAAGAGGCAACTAATTAAAGAAAATTCACAGCTGAATGTTTCAACTAGATTTTTTACAAATTCTGTATTGAATAATCTGGACTGCCATAAGTTGTTTCTTATCCTGGCGAACTAAAAGTGCATATTGAAGCTTTCCAGATATCCATCTGGAAAAGCAGTTATGTTTTGAGTTCTATTTGAAGGTGGGCATTCAGCCTTTTTTACAATGAGGCATATTTAAAAATGGAACTCACGAACAGTTAAGATATATTTAATTAAAATTATCTCAGAAAAAACTTTAAATGGACTGCTTTAGCTTAGAAAGTCTAAACAATTAAAGGCATTAAAAAGGTAAAGCACTTATAAATGGTAACTGAAACTGTCTATCTTCAAGTTGCAGAAAAAAATATACACAAGAGGTAATGCATATGACATGAAATAAAAAGTTCCACAACTTCAAAGATATAGATCCTATCTTCTTCTGAAATTTATTCTTTTCTTTGTCACTCTGCTTATATAAAGAAACTAATTTGGAATTTACAGTACAAGCTACTTTGTTTTATTCACAATATGAAAACACAACATTTAAACACAATATGAAAAAACATAAAATTGTGTCAGCAATGTATTGCAAAACAAGGGCTAAAAATACACCAAAATTAGCCTTAGACCATGGAACAAGACTAGAAACTGCAAAAGAAAAAACTAATTAGAAAAATTCAATAAAGTGAAAAAGCAATCGTATTATGTGATGAAAGTGTGATGAAAATTAGAACTCACAGAAAACAGTGAGTCTTTGATTTCAAATCTATTAAATCAATGGCACTGCTGCAAATGAAATCAATACTTACACGGCAGGTTTATGTAAAGAAATAACCTTCTAGATGTAAAAAAGCATCTAAATTCCAAACTCATATATAAGGCTTCCAATCTGATTTTGTTTTTGTGACTGAAAACTGCAAATAAGAAAATCACTATGTCATAACAGCACCAATACAGAAAGAACATAAATTCCAGTTTGCACTTTCACATTTTTAATGAGCAAGATATGTTTCATAACTATTATTTAAATTAATGTTTACACCCAAAGAGCCCATTAGCTTGGAGAAAAGATGCATAAAGTGCAAACTTGCTCACAAGCAGCTCTTCCAAAGCCTTTTCAGCTCTGCTAGAGATTATAGCCTATTAGAAAGACCTGTCAGTCTTGCAAGTCTTGATGTTTCAGCCACTTACAAATAATATAATGGTGTAAAATTGCTTTTGTCTCTTGATACTTTATTTTTCTTCTGGCTGACTCCACTATCCCCTCCACTTCCCTCCTCTCTCCTCTCCCCTCCCCTCCATTATCCCCTTGCTTTGCCTCCCTTCCCCTTTCCCTCAGTTTTCCTTTTTCTACATTATCTTTGTACTCGATACAGCCAAAAATAAGGAAAATGAGACTGTCCATAATACAGTGGTTGCAAAATAGCACATATGTTTAGTGCACTCTCAGAGTGTCATACACCCTCCAAAACTCAAATACCTCCCAAGCCTAGGTAGAAATATATTTTTTAAATCCCTGCTTTTGTGAATGTTTAGAGTATCGTTCCCTCCAAAAGCCAAATCTGTCCTGTGTTCAAGAGCAATCTGATTAGTTTTGACATATATATTCTCTTATGGTCAATGGGAATCCAAATGTTAAATCTTATGGCTATTACTAGACTGCAAAAGAGAATCTAACAACTGAAACAAGGATTTAGATTCTCAATGGCATAGGCAGCAGCTGGTTCAAGGCCCCTGAAAATTCTGAAATCCTGTCATTAAAGAGAAAAGTAGATCTGACCTCCTTTTTTCTTTCTATACAGCACAATGTAGATATTTTTAATACAGGCATGTCTACTAGCAATTTTATTTTCTTAATGTTGGAAGTAGACTGAATGATGTGGAAGTTTGTGAGAAGATTAAATTGCTTTAAAAACACTGGATTTTTAGATATAAGTAGTGTTAAATAACACTAGTAGGATATTGAGAGCTAAGAATAAAAAGGAATTAGTTAGGTCTCTATGCCCAATTGGAAAGAGTCAATGCTGCATTTTAAAACAAACTAAGCATTACTTAAGTTTACTTCAGAGGATCACTGTTTCACAGGGGAGTAGGAAGCAGAAACAGAGAGCCCAAGGAGGAACTTGTTCTTCCCGAAGTGGGAGATGGTGGCCAGCACACAGGTAATTCTTTGGAGACTGATAACTTAATAACTGCATCTCCCTCTGTCCCATAAAGTTATTTATCACAGAGGGATAGAACATGAGGAAACAGATAGAGGAGTAGGAAATGGGTGTGTTGCTATCCCCAAAGTCTAGTGTCTGTCTGTAAGCGTGTGTGGGGATCCCAGGGTTCAGTCACTACGCCATCACCACTCCAGTCCCTAGTGAGAGACTTTCCAGAGAGAGCACAGAAAACATTAGTGCCAGGACCATTCTCCCCTCAGCTTACAGAGCAGGTCTTGGAGGCCTCACCTTCTGTCTTAGCTCCAGAAGTAGCATTAAACAAGCATCTCCAAAGGAAAGCAAATGCCAGAATTAAGCAAGAAAGCAAATGCCCTCTTGCATAACACCAGATGTGTTTGCCCCAGGTAATTGGCATGCAACACTCCACTGACATGTATTTTGAGGAAAAAAGTTTTCTCTGCTATTTCCCTTAGCCTACATGGTGGCCCTCCTGCTAAACATTGTTGTCAGAGTAACTTGCCCATTACTCATTTTGTCTGAAATTTGAGTCTCTTCAAGACTGAGATTCACAAAACAAATAAAACCTGTCTTGTGGAAAGAGTAAAATGACATCTGTCATGTTACAGCTGGCTCATTGCACATACCCAGCTGCTCGTACAGCTGAGAATCTGTCTTGACTGATGTGGCCTTTGCAACGAAAGAGTTGATATGCAGGCTTTTTTAACAGGCTTCCAAGCCAACAGAGAAACTTAAATAACAATTTATTATATTTATGATCTCATGATTTACAACTTTATTTCAGGACTTTGGATATTTCAGAGGGCTCAACTTTCTTACTCCAGGGCAACATTGTGGTAATCAGACTTGCCAGGTATTTCTATCCAGGAATTTCAAAGAAATGAAAGGTACAAATTCAAATTCAGGGACAAGTAGGATGTAGGTATGAGAAGCAGAGAAGGAAAAAGGGTGCATAAATCTTATTTTTCCACATTTTCTGAATTTTTCATAGCTATTAAACGCATGCTAACTTCAGCAATGTAAGCAGGAAGGTTTAGGAACGAAGAATATTCAAAGCCAGTTTAGAAGTTTGAGCAACCTGGTCTAGCGGAAGGTACTCCTGTCCATGGCAGGAGAGTTGGAACTAGATGATATTTGAGATCCCTTCCAACCCAAACCTTTTTATGAGTCTATGAAAAGAATCGTAATAACCATAACTCATGTCTGGACAGTTTCATTTCCTTTTCTACATTTTTTTTCCTACATTTGCACAGGAATGGCAGAGAAGATGGGTTATTCCTAAGATGGGTGTCTGAAAAAACAATTGCAAAAGAACAATGGCTTCCACACGATGTTCACCACAGGGATCACACATTTTGTGATACAAAAAGTATGTTCAGACTTCAGCTCCAAGGGTGGTATTGACGGTCAACAGATTTGCTCAAGAAATCAGGCTTGGTGGCACCTGGTACTTGCATCTCAGGTGCTCGCAACATGGGCTTCCATTTGACCATCCTGGGAAGGCATCTGGGATACCTATAAGTGGCTTCCCAGGATAAAGGAAAGGATTTTTCACTTATGCTACAGTGTGGTCTGGGGGAGCTGAAGGGCTCCAGGGGGGTCCTTGTAGTGTTTAGGGTGCTCAGGGTCAGCACTGCAGAGCAGAACTGACGGCTACAGGTGCTAGGCAGGGGCCTGGGAGGATGGGTGGGAGGAGACACCCTACAGCACAGAGAAATTGTGTCATCTGGAGGGAGGGGAACGGCTTTGTGAGCCACTTCTGTCACTAAGAGGGGTTTCCATGCCCCTTTTCTCAGAAGAAAGCACAGATTTTCAGCTTTTCACCAAAGAAAATTCTGTGAAGTGATTTAGAGGGAAAAGAGGTGATGCTTTGAGGAGAAAAGCTGAAGTAATTTGTAGGTGACAAAATGAGCATTTTTGAGAGAAAAACTAAGGTATATTAGAGATTTCACAGGTCACACTTCAGGGGGAATATGAGGTAAATTAGAGGAGGTATGAGCTTACTGAGGAAAAAGCTGAGGAAACTTGGAACAAAATTAGTTTTTTGAAGAAAAAGGTGATGAAATTTAGACAGAACAGAGGTAACATTTTGGAGTGGAAGTCTGAAGTACTTGTAACAAAATGAGCTTTTTTGAGGGAAGGAAATATGAAGTAATGTGAAAAAGTGGGAAGATTTTAGAAAAAGTTTGAAGTATTTTATAGGGACATGCTATGGAGGAAAAACCTCAGAGGGTACAGTTTTTGAGGAACATACATGGTACATCAGAACATACATGGCAAGAATTTTGCAGAGAAAGGCTTAGGTTTCCTAAGGGAGTCATCAATATTGTAGAGAAGAAAATTTGAAGTAACAGAGGGGACTGAGAAAGCACCAGGAAAGAGAGCTGTCACTGCTAGGAGTAGTGTTGAGGTTACTGATCAGGAATAAGGTGAGCATTTTTGAGAGTGAAAGCTGGGATACACCAGGGAATACATTAACAGTGGTGTGGCAAGATGTGGAAAGAAGGAAGCTTTAAGGAGGCCATGCTGATCAATCTGTCTCTGTGAGGTCATTCGGGCTCTAGGATACCAAAGGCTATTCAGTAAAATGCGTTTTCAGACTCTGTTCCATATGCACCAGCCTTCCTACCCCACTTGGCTGTAGCACACGCCAATCAAATCGCACTCTACTTGTTATTTTTACCCTTGCAACAGCTTTTGCAGTTCGTGCTGTGGTGGGGCAATTGTGTGTTTGACTCAAGACTACCACAAGGAAACTCAAGGATCATAGTTTTTGTCCCCAAACTCTCTTCAGACTCAAGTCTGAAGTCCAGATGGGAGTCTGATGATATTGCAAAGTACAGAACAGGTCTTGTGGTTCTGCAGGCCCAGTGGAGGGAGGAAAGGGGGAAGTGATATTGCACTTTGCCAGGCATGAGTTGAAAAAGTCACAGTGTGGGTCTGCAGGTGAGTTCAGCCCCATGGGGCTGAAATAGGGGGTTGGGCTGTGAGCAGGAGGGGGAAAGCCTCATGAGGGGCTAAAACTTGGTCCCATGACATGGGACCACCATGAAAAGTTATGGATTTGCCCATGCAAGATGCTGTTGAAGATTAATTTCAAGAAAATACAGAGTGCATTTTTGGGATTGGAGCTTGGATATGTAAAAGCTGACGGACAAGAATATAGAATCAAGAATAATTTGTTTTCTACCTCTGAATATGATATCAGCACCTACAGAACATTAATTGGCACTTGGATGTAACTAGAAATTTCAATTCTTGAATTTAATCAGAACTTTAATAGGGAAAAGTGATCTGAATGCATTTGAAAATTTGTGAAAATTGAAACAGAAAGTATACATTAATGAAAATTTAAAATTAAATGTTGGTGTGAATGAAGGCATTTTATGAGCTCATATCCCCATATTTGTGTGTCTAACACCAGACATTAACATCAGTTGATGCAGTTGATTGTGGTTTAATACTACAAGCTGTTGTATGGTTTTCAGTTTGTAAAAGAGGGAGATGTAAATTATGTGTTTGGCATTCTAAAGACCACATAACTTTGATACTGGAAAATATTATTGGCTGAGTAAGAGGAGGTGTAGGTGCCCACATTAACTTTTTACACTGTTATGATTATTTTGTTCTCTTCTCTTACATTAGTTATAATCATTTTCCTTAAGGACCTGAAATGCTGCACCACCCATTTCAAGTGGAATTCAGTAACACCAGTTTTCCTTTTTCTTCACTGAATGAACATCAAATTTGGAGCTAATTACTCTGACTTACGTCTCTTGATCTTTCAAATGCATGAGGACAGCTGACACATCCATCTACACTGGACCTATAGAAGACCAGCAGCTCTCAAGGACAGGCACTGCAAGTGTAGAGGCACGAGCCAACTTAGCTGAAATAGCATCAGACTTTCCTGTCTAGACAACTGAAGATCACTACATTCTAAAAAAAAAATTGTTCCCCTCCCTGTTACTCTTGTCTTTTGTCACTATCTAATGAAATAAAAGGGAAAAAAAAAAAAAGGTCTACAGTTTTCTGCATTTTAATGATCCTCTAATTTTTCTTCGGGTGATATTTTCATCTTGGGCCTCATAAAAATAATGCTCAGTTGTAAAGAAAGAAAAGAAGACATGATCTTTGAAAAACACATGATCATTTAATAACAACTCAAACTTTGGACTACCATAAGGGAAAGGCAATAGATTGAAATGATCCATCATACCAAATTTGTTCAGTAACAATTTAACTTCTGTTGTGCCTCAAGAGAAAAATCTCAGACTGTATTTATCCTGGGTTTTAAGTCAAACATAAGTAAATGAATTTTTAATATGAAATTAGTATTGCTCTTTCTGATGAGGCACTCCTAGAAATCCACTGCATTAAATATTTTCAATCTGACTTTCTCTAAAATACTCCTGGGAATGTGTACAGAGTATCCCTTATTCATGCAGAAATTAAGTAGAAAATAAGCAGCAAGAATTTTAGCATAATAATTTGTGGAGAAAGAGAGTCAGCAGTTTTTAAAAGCAACCCTGACACTTTCTCTTTGTGATGCACAACGTTTTGGTCCCAACCCTAATAGTGGGGTTCTGCCATTTACGTGGGGGTCTCCTCTCCTTCTGTGTCAAAAAATGTCAAAAAAAGACTGTCAGGTGTCAAAAGGGAAATCCAGCACCTGGGGAAAGAAAAGCTGGGCCCCTCGCTAGAGCACTATTGCTGCTTTTGCTGGGCTCATGGACGCCCATCTGAACTGCTTGGATCTACCTTCCTGTTCTATCAGCCACTCTTAGGACACTAGCGCCACTAATGAAACAAATGTAATTTTAATGCTGCTTAGTAGCACTCACATATTCAGAAAAAGCAACAACCAGGCCTGGCTGGTGCTGCAGGGTGGGATGGCGTCTCTGAGGTGGCTTCTGCCAAAGCTTGTCCTGGCTCCCTCTCAGCTGGCTTCAGAAGTCCCCACCTGACATCATCCTCCTCACTCTTGGGTCCACAGGATTCCTTTTTGGCATAATCTTAACAATCTGATCCCTCTTTGTGTTTGTTTTTTTTTTTCCTCATTAATTCCCAGCTGAAGTTTGGCCATGCTCACCCACAAGCTATTATTTTATTTTTCCCTGGCCACCGTAACTATTGGTACCGAAGGAGATATTTTTTGTCACGCAACAATAACCCAGGTTGGTTTTATCTAAGCTGAGGACAAACAGGCTACCCAACACTTACATGGTCCTGAGAAAGCAGGTTTTACCACAGCAAAACCTAGCTAGGTTAAGCCAAGCCTGGGCATGTACCAAGACCCTGCACCAGGGACAAGTTTCTGAGAATTGAAAATTATACTGGGTTCTGTTTCCTTGATCACATACCTTATACAATCTATTCTTTGTGTGAAATCTTAAAAATAACACTGCTGATGTGTCCTAGTAGCAGTGCTGCTACATGTCAGCTGTTGTTGCACTGCAGAGCCTGCGAGCGCGTTTAAGCAGCAACACTAAAGTGTTCAGGCATGGTCCAAAGCCCGTATCAAATAACTCCTGCATGAAAAAAATCCAGATTAGAGTAGACCTAAAGAAGTGTAGTAGTCCTAAAGAAGACCAAGACAGATCTCATGGAAGGTGTAGGAAACTCTCCCCAGCTTTTTCAAGAAAGTTGTACTAAAAGAAGAAAGGGGCTGAGTCTTTTAATGTCTAGTAGGCAGCCAAAGCATTCTAGTCCTATTCTAGATCTTTATTTTTCCTTTCTAGTACCTCATGTCTCTTCCATGTGAAGTATTCTATTTTTAGTGCAGAACTTCCATGGTTTGGCAAGCCATCTGAGAAAAGCAGGAATAGCATGTTAAAAATGAGATTACATACTGCCAGGGCAGAATCCTCCAGCAGCAGTGACAGTGTGTCTCGCTATGGAGGTTTTTTAAGAGCACTAGTAGAAAGGGATTGTCAGCAAGGATGATCTCAGGATTTGCAGATTTTCTGAATAGCAGTTACCATAATTATAAGTTTAACTACAGATCTTGCAGCATTGCTAGCATCACTGTGTTAGCATGTTATTATTCTGAATAATCTTTCATTTCAATTGCAATAGATCTCAGGGGCCCAGCTGTGAGAGGCCACTATATAAAGCATGAATAGACTTGCAAAATTAAATGGCTTGTCTACTGAGGTATTTAAAACTTGGGACATGGCAGTAGAAGCTCCTTTTTAAGAAACAGTTATATATTTTGCAATACACTCTAACCAAGCAAAAAAAAAAAAAGTTAAAATTTATAATTTAACTTTATAGAAATTTATAGAAATTTAACTTCATAGAAATTTATAGAAAAAAGCTAGTATTTTTAAAGTAATTAGAAATTTGTAACACCATTAGGTAAGAATAATATTTTTAGGACACCTTACTTGTACATACCTGACTATTAAAATACACACATACTTACCTGCCCTTCTACAAATATTTATTGGAGTAATTCTTCTCCTTGTTTTCTCTTGTCAATAGTGGCCTAAGAGTTTATTTCAAAATCTTAATGCACCTATTATTTCCTCTGTAATGCATGAATAATGCAGACTTTCCAAACTCTAAATGAAATTCCAATCTACTACAACGTGTTGGATAGCGCCAAATGCATATAGCAAAAATCCATCCCCTTGAGCCTGAAATACTTTGGTCCCTTTGAAAATGTGACTTAGAAACACAGGAAAGGCTGCATAGTTTGGTGTAAAGTGAAAAATGTAAAACATAAAACATTTGTAAACTGTAAAATGAAAAGGGTCTTTGTTATGTGTAATTAATAATATGGAAGTTTCTACTGTCATAAACCAAGCCTCTTTTTGAAAGTATTTTTCACCAATTTTTGGCTCACTTTGCCCCCACTTTCAGTAGTTTTATGCTCCAGGGATCTATAAAAGAGATACTTCTGCTTATATATGAAGAGAAAAAGATTTTTATGAATATCAAACAAGCATAATTTATGCAGAAAGTCTATTTAAAACTCTGTTTGGCACTTTTACTTGCATTAGTAATATGAGAACACCATTAAAATGAATTTTCCAAAAATGTGCTGGACCCCAATTCTCTCAACTCATTCCCATAGTTACTTAGTTTTCATTGCCCAAGGACTGCTAATATATTAGTATTAACAATATCCTCTTTATTACCTTGCATAGAGATACTTACATGTTCTCTTGTGTGAATATATTTGCATTTATTTATACACACATGTATTTGCAAACTCATTTAATTAAATCCCCGCAAAATAAATTTTAAAAAATCCTAATGACTTCAGCAAGAATCAGACTCTTATTCTTTGATTCCTGTATTTTATCATCAGTCCTTTTAGCCTCAGAACAGCAGAACAGCCTCTTACAGGTGTATAGATGGCTTTTATGGGCTTTGCATCTTGCATACCACCATGCTCGTTTGGCCATACTGGTTCAACTGATTTTTGTGCTGTTGCACGTGTGTCATGGAGGCACATGAAAACAACTTCAAGCAATTAACAAACTCAGGGAAACATTAATTGTCAACCAAAATCAATGGCCGAAAGTAACAAATGACAGGGGTAACCACAATGACACTCCAATAACATTTAACAGGTTCCAGGTGCACTTTTACCTGGGATACCATTATTACATGGATGGGAATGATAAGCCCAAGTGCACACCCGCTCATGCAGTCACTGGGGGGCCTCTCACTCAGCATTTGCCAGAAAATCAATTTGCTTCAGCCAAAGAGTCCTGAAATTGCTCAAGGATATCCAGCAGAAAAATAGTCACTCACCTGGGAGTGAGGGGAGAGCACTTAGTCCTGGGAAGTCCTTGGATGCCATCCCAGTCCCCAAGGGAGGTTTCCCATCACTGACACACTGCTTCAAAAAACACCACACATGGTTTATGTCAGGGCCCCATTTTTAACCTAGTGGGTTGGGGCTCTTGTCACACATGATCATGGTCCAGAAATTTCTCTGCCTCTCATTGACTGGGAGCGCTGTTGTTGTCCCAGGGTTCCTGCCCTTCTCATTCCCACAGCTGGGGGTGAGGTGTAGTGGGGCCATGGTTGTACCTGTCACAGCTGTACTGTACTGCTGTAGAAAGGGCACAGAAAACTGGTGCTGGCCACATATCATCCAGGGGAGTGGGTACACCTGCCATAATACATTATGTGCTATGTATTCTTCATTGGGTTTATTCACAGAAATAATATTTTAATTTTTGTCACTTTTTCACATTTTTCATGTTCTGTAGATGCATGTAAAAGAAGTTTTTTTATCTTTTTAGGCTACCCAAACCATTGCTAACAAGATTCTAGAATGATTTAGGAAGCCACACTACGTTGTAGAACTGCTCCATATTTAAAAGAATTCACGGCTGTCAGTACATTTTACTACCATAAGATATCTTATCATATCCTATCTTATGCCTTATCAGCAGGTTGGTCTTGCCAATTATCCTATTACCCATAATTTCAGATGCATTACTGAGCTATTTGACTTCCTATCATTTAAATCTCTTACATAAAATGATTAAAACAAAAAGGAATCAAAGTACATGAAGCAGGAATGGTCACTTCAGACTAGTATGTGGAAACCTTGGCATACTTTAAGGATGGACTTAGGAAATACCCCATACAAATCTGGTGATACAGAACGATTCCTGTAGCGCATGATTCCCAACACACAGGAAGCACACAAAGCATATGTTGCACTGAGTTATGTCCTCTATTACCTCTTGCCTGTTTACTGGTGCAAGCTGGGACACAGTACTTACTTTTATAAGGAAATCAGAACATCATTATTAATAAATTAATCACATACCAATTCTGATTATAATTGTGCATCAAATAGTCTGGTAATTTTTATTGGTCATTACATTTATTTGTAATAAAAGAAGTTTCTTTGAGACACATACTTTAGGATGTGTGTAAAATAAGAAAAAAGATAAACTTTTCTCTTTTTTTTTTTTTTTTAGTTCTCTATTTGTGCCAAGCATTTATTTTTTTGGATAAGCAAATTCTTTTTCAAAATAGTCACTGTATTACTCACTGACTTATTTATTTTGAAACGCACAAACAATGGAATAAACAGAGAGCAAAGAGGGATGTTTTCTGTTAAGTAATGAATTATTCAAGCAGTTAATGACAGAAACAATGACTTCATTGAAGCTACAGCTCTCTAAGGCAACACTATAAAAAAAAAAACTACTGAGACAGAGCCATCCTTTAAGTTAAGAATCAGAGCAGGTGCAGGCTCTGTTGTCTGAGGGTTGTCACTGCCCGCTGAATGGACTGTGTCTCAGCTTTGACTGGCATGAGTAGGCAAAACTATTCAGTGGCACCCTAGAAAAGGGCAATGGTGAAATGAGTTAATCCGCACATCACAAAGCCTGAGAGTTGGATTTGGTTCTGCTGTTACAACCATGGGCAAAGGAATGACAAAGCTGGAATGTGGAATCATTTCTAAAACACTCATGTGAAACACGGTCCACAGTGAAAGACATACAAACAGAGAATCCACACAGTCTCTAAAATATTATTCACTGTATTTATGTGACACCAGATCCAGTATGATGCTGATATTAGAGGCATAACTGATACACGTAGATACTTTTTCTTTCCTAATAATTATTTTAAGTAGGAGAAACATGTGCCTATAAATCCTTTTATTGGTAAAGCAAAGTATTTTGCAAAAAGTATTAAAAGTACTCTATAACAGCCAACAGGCAGTTGATTAGGGTACTTTTCTGACAGACATGTAACTTTCTGTCATATTGAGAATTGCTCTAAACTGAACTCTCTTGTGTTGTGAGTGTTTTAATAGCCAGGCTGTTGCCTCAAATAATTTTACCAGTTTTCAAAAAAGATACATTTGGCATTTACTTTCTGCTGAGGATATGAAGAGACACTCCTCCTTCGACAGAGATGTACTCAAAATTCTGGGTATTGTATCTCAAGATCAGCAGTATTTAAGCTACAACCTTTTATAGACATCCCATTAGTTATTGTAGTCTAATCCAGTTGTTAATCTTGGTCTGCACTGATTAAGTGAGAGTGTTTACATCACCTACCTGAGGAATTTAAGTTAGTTAGTGTAAATCAGATGCACAATGCAGAGAGCTAGCTCTTTCACATAGAGTGAATCAATGATTAGAAGTTCCAAAGTCATCTTGTCTTCTTTACCATGTTTCAAATGTTGGACATTGTTGACAGTTGACAATGTATAAGAAGTCTAACCTAGGGAATTAATTATGTGATTATTGCTTTAGCATTTTCCATTCAATGCAGGAAAATTATGTATTTGGTTTAGACTCTGTTTTGTTTCAGGAGCACAGAAGTAAAGCACTGGTGATGAATATCACAACCGACCCAACTCTGTATCGAGTTTGATGCTAAACATTGAGTCTCATCTTGATACTATTTTTGACACCCAGTGCTTTAACAATAAGCATATTAAGCCACAGTATCCTTCCCAAAATATCTCAACCTCAGCCAGACACACAGGTCTTTATTCATCTATTTTTAGAACATACCTATACATTCTTAAGACTTACACCCTGCAGTTATCCCAGATGTTTGCTTCAGTACATAAACTTCAGTTTGTACAGAATTCAATGTCTAGGGTACCCTGTAAATGCAACTTGTATAAACACTGAATTGGTACTAAACTGGAATAGTGCTTCCTGTCAACTGCTGAACTGATTTAAAGATACTTGTTGTGTACAGGCTTATAAAATTGAAATGGTTGTGCCCTACACATTGAACTATTGATTGTAGTACCCACTATGTTTGCTTATGGTGTCATGGCTAAGGCTTTTTAGTGTTCTCATAGTATGACTACAGTCATCTGCAAATACTGGTAAAATATCTTCTTGGAACGTAAAGTTTTTTCTTTCCAAAATGCAGAAAAGTTGAAATTCTTTGGAGATTTCATTATTATTAGAAGCTGCATTAAACATAGTTTGTGTTACTCTTGTGGTTTAAAGCAGTCCTAAAGCTGTTAGAGAACTCTCCAGCGAGACAGGGCTGAATAGACTTTTTGCTGCACAGTTGTACAGAGATTACACTCTCCCCTGCACTGTGGTGGTCCCAGCATTTCCTGGGAGTCCCACAGAGCAAGAAACACCTAGAATAAACATATATCCAGCAAGTTCCATGTTTTTCCAACAATTGCTGAAGTGTCTAACCAGTGCACCTGAAATCTTACTGAATAAGACTGCACTTGGTGATTATCCTGTCATCTCTGTGCTACAAAATTTCTAACATTACTCTCTAGCTCAAGGTAGGATGAAGGACAATGTGTTTGGGCGACCTCTTGTACTGGGTCTGTCACGGAGGGAGTCAATCTGTTTCCCAGCAGCCAGTATGCTGCTGCACTTTGCATTTGTGACTAAACCAGTGTTGATAATACATTTTAGCTATTGCTGAACAGCGTTTCCCTAGTGTGAAGTTCCTTCTCCTTTCCAGCTCTCTCCCTAGTGAGTATTTTGGGTGTCTGTGGGAAGCTGGGAGGGGACACAACCAGGAATGCTGATTTGGGATCACCAGGGGATATCCTATGCTGTTTAACATCATGCTCAGCAACAAAAAGCTGCAGAGGATTTTGGGGTTTTTCTTTGATGGGGGCTGGGGGAAGGTAGACCTTGCTCAATGACTGGCTGGGTGTGTTAAGTGCTTTGCTTTTGTTTTCTTTTTTGTGGGGGGTTTTGGGGTGTTGTTTGTTTTGTATTTGTTTTGGTTTTTGGTGTTTTGTGTAAGGTTTTTTTTGGTTTGGTTTGGTTTTCTTTGTCTTTCCTTTGCTTAGTAAAGTATCTGTATCTTAGGCTACAAGTTTTCTTGTTTTGGTCTTCCTATTCTCTCCTCCAACCCGCTGGGATGTGGGGGAGAGTGAGTGAGCAACTCTGTGGTGCTTAGCCGTAGGTTAACTCACAACAACTCTACATAATTAGCTGGTTTTAAGACCAGTTGGAAATTCAGAAATCAGTACAGCTCCCTCTGAGGCAGTAAAAGAGGACTGTACTAGGGAAAAGTATACGGGAAATGTCTCTAAGGTTTCTGTAGCTTCCTTATGGGAAGTAGAAAGTGTTCCATTGATTAGGACATTTAAAACCAGACTGGCTTTAACAAGAAAATATGATTGCAGTGAAATCCTTGGCAGTTTGACAATATGATTTTATATTTCTGTTTCTGTGACAGTTCTGATTCTGGAGTTCTACTGAATCATTGACAGCCATGGCAACATGATGGGAAAGGAGACAGCAGTACCATGCTATTGGAGCTGCGAAGCAGAGAAACTGTTGCTGCCTGAGTTGATTATAGCTGGCGAAAAAAAACCTTGTCACAATAAAAATACGCTGACAACCAGAAACAAACCATCGCTCTAGTCCCCTTGGGCCAATCAGTTACACTGCTCATGACTAAAACACATTGACCATCTTGCAAGGAACAGCGCTGTCAAATAGTGTTTTGGACATAGCAGTTTTGTCATTTTTGTTCTCCTTTTTAACTGCCTCTGAAATTACATTTGTATGCTATATATTTTTTTATGTTTTAAACTGTGCCTGTCTTCATCATGATTGAGGTCTTCACTTTACATTATACTGGATTATGTTTGCAATATATTTCAGAATCCTTCAAAATGAGAAATGTTACAGTAGAACTATTGTTTATCCCAGTTTTAATGGCTTTACTATTATTAAAAAAAGTGAGGCCAACCATAATCTGGATGTTTTACTGGGAAAAAAAAAAAGTGTAGCTTTAAAAAAAATCAAGTACCTGTTTCATAATTATATTGTTCACATTTGAGTTTTCTGTCATACCATTTAATGAATTTCACCAGATATAATTCAGTTATTTTTAAATAATATGTAATACTTTATTTTTAAAATAAACTTTATTTAAACTTAACTCTGCAATATGTTATTTTCCAAGATTCTTATATTGCATGTGCTTTGTTTTGAACCTGATTGTTTACTGGAAGCACCAGTAGCTACTCTATACAATCTAAAGAAAAAAAACCCAAACAACTAAACAAACAAAAACATCAAAATCCAGAGAAACAAACAAGAAAATCTCAAACCTGCTCTCAGAAAACTCAGCACCTCAGTATATACATATGCAACAATTGTCTGTCTTTCTCATTGTCACCCTTTATCACAAATTCTGCTGCAGTTAGAATACCAAATGTATTCTTGAATAAGAACATTTTCCACATCCCAGTAGAATATGTGGGGTTACTGTTCTAAGACATTTTCCCCCTCATTGATAGACAAGAGGATGTTTCTTTCTTATCTGTTCTCTGACTTCTTTTTTTGTGTGTATATATTGTTGTATTCAGTATTAGCTGCTGAATCCACCATATATATTCTTTCACCTGACTAGTGTCTCTTTTTTCCTGCTTCATACCCAGTATAATAAGGTTACCTGCAAAGAGTAATTTTAAATATGTGTATACATCTACCAAATCTGTGTTCCTCCAACCTATAGGAAATGAAGGAGGCTGTAAACTCCCATAACAAGGCAGCAACACATCAGATAGACAGTCTCATGCTCCAGAATAATAGTCAACAGAACACTAAAGTTACCTAAATTATCTCAGGACTATAATTTTCAACATAGGATAGTTAAATCTAATTGAGACCTCTAATCTGAGAATATAGAGTCAATATTAAATAAAATAACAGAAAAAGATATGCTTTTAAAAAACAGGAAGAGAAAGTATTCTGTTAAAATTTAATTAGAAATCTGTGCAGATTTCAATGCTCAGAACATGAACCTGGTCTATGAACATGACTATGGTCTCAGAGCCATCCTGACACAGGTAACAGAATCCTCAGGAATTCTCTGGCATTTATCTTGTGCACTCCCTGGTAAGGACTTTCCAGTTGAACATTCTATTGGAACATACAGATTTCTCTTGTACTCGTTATATATGTTTAATTGTGAAAATTAGAAAAAATGAAGTATATAGAATTCAGTAAGTATGAATTTTATGCTAAAGGTAGGAGTGAATGAAAAGCCTCAAGAGCAAGGTTAAAGGCTTGAATGACAGAGCAACTGGTTAGAAGCAATTTCATCTCCATTGCACATTTTGTGGCCTGAAGGAGTGGTACAGAGTCAGAACTGAGAAAATGGTCACAGCATGTGAGAAAGACCAGGGAGTGTTCTGGGACTTTATAGCGTGAAAGTGATGTCAGAAATGCGATTTCAAAACATTACTAAGAATGAAATAATGAGATCTGGGAAGGCTTAGGGAAAGAAAAGCAGAAAACAAAAAATAACCACAAGACTGTGAAGTGAATGACAGGGTGACTAGTTAGTTGGGTAAGATGATAGGAAAGTGTCAAAGATGATGATTTTGGAAGAAAGAGTCAAAAGAAAAGAACAGACTAGCAGCAGGATTTCCTGAGGATGTGTCATAGACAGAGAGAACCAGGATGCTGGGCAGACTAGATAGTGAGAGTTAAGGAAATATAATAGCGACTTGCTGGCACAGAAAATTCTAACAAGGATGAAAAATAATTCAGTCAACACCATGAGAGAAAGTGAATTGGTCGAGGATCCACAGAAGATATAATGAAAAGAATAATCATCAAAACAGGACATAAATGACACAGTAGAATGCAAAGTAGAGAAGCTGTCCAGATAAAGTGGATTGCAAAAGTTAAAGAAAGATCAAGAGTGCCTGTGGAAAACAAACTCTTAGAGCTTAAAACAAATGATCAGCAATACTTGGAGCGGCAGTGTCATTGATCAATCTGTTTCACACTGGAGCAGGTAGTACAGAAAATCAAAGACAGTGAAAAAAGACATCTCCAAAACATAACGTGTCCAGTAAGAAAGAATATATATAGCTAAAACATTTACTGACTCGGCCAATGAAAAAATCCATACAGCAGGTGGTCATTTCAGGATGAGAAGTCGAGACTCATCTGACTTTACTGCCTGTCTTTACTAAGAAGTATTCACTTGAGTACATAGGAAAAAATAGAAATCTCACCAGTAGGTTTTTTCCTGCCTGTGTGTTGCAGCCACAATAGCAATATTATTGACAGATGTCCCCAAAACATTTTAGCAGCAGTGTATTAAGAAGTCCTTGTAAAAGTAGGCAACATGTGGAAATAAAAATCAAAGGTAATTGGAATAAACCATGTGTCTAGAGTGAGCTAGATTTGACCTAGCCTGCCAAAGTGAAATACAATGAGCTGCAGTGCTATGCAAGTTGAAAAGCTAGTTAAAAGTCAGCTCTGATGCTTAAAAAACACTAAAGGAGAAAAAGTGTGAGGGAAAAAAAAAAAGAAAAATATTTTCAAGACAAGTTCAAAACAATTTAAAGTTTCAAAGAAAACAGGAAAATCGTGGAGTATGAGAACGCCTCCTACCCCTAGTCAGTTAAGGGAAAGGAAAAGGAAATAACCTGGTTAGACAACTGGCTTACAGGGATTAGGCATGCTTAGTTTTAAGTATGTATTAAGTATAAATGAGGTTAAAGCCCAGATCACAGTAATACATTTGGTTAGGTCACCTAAAAAATATGGGTGTCCATGTTGGATATCAATTCTTTATCTCTGAAAAGTTAAATTTTTTGCACATGATGTAGCAATGTGAGAGGTAAAAACACAGGAAAACGCCTCCTTTGTCATGGAAGGCGATACATTCAGATGTGGCATAATCCTTTTGCTTATTATGTAATATGACTTTCTCTTGTCTGGGCTGCAATAGACAACTTTTGTTTTGCATAACAAAGGCTTTGCACACTCTGTAGGCATGGACCAGGTAAATCTAGCTTCTATGTTTCTGTTCTCAGTCAACTGTCAGGCTCTGAAAGAGAACATTATATAGGATGATAATCTACTGAAATCTGTGCCAAGTGGTCTAGGTATACAGTGGATCAGAATTGAGGGACTGTTTTCTACTTTCACAATGCTTGCTGTGTAGCGTTTGGGAATTTTTAAATTTTTTACCTTTTATTTTATCATTATTAATTTTCTACATATTCTGTTTTGTGTATTTATTCTATAAATAGCTTGGGGCAGGGACTCTTTATTCCATGTCTGTACAGATCTTAATAAAATGGGTTCCCATACCTGAGTTTCTGGGTGTTACTTTGTCATCAGCAACCACGACAAGAACTTCTCATAAGATTCTGACATTATAAAATGTGAATATCAATTCTGATTCAATACAAGTCTCAAATCTTAACTCTGATTAACTTTGGATATTTTACTGCCATTTCAGCCAATCCTCACTTATAAATAAGTATTTCATTTAGAAAGACATGCAAAATAAATGCCATTATTTTTATTAGCTTTTTTTCTTCTATCTTGAAGAAGCTTTAAGGAAAAAAATAATAACAATTCACATGTGTATAGATAATGAGAGCTTTTATTACGTTCCCATGGTTATCTGTTCAATTTGCAAACTCTTAAGTAAAATAATTTGTGTGGTTTTTTACCACTCTTTCTTACAATAATATCTGTAAGAAAAAGAAATGGTCACCCCAAACCACCTTGCAAAACAGAGCTTTATATGTCTGTTTTACTAGCCTAACACCTGATTATAAGAAACTAGGTCTTTGCTTATAAACTCAGTATACATAAGATGTTTATTGCTATATAGTTCAGTAATGCCATATATTCATTGTTATAATACAAAAAAAATCTATGCCTGCCCTTGGACTTTTTATGTTCTTCCACCATACTGGGAGGAATGATAATGATTCGGGTTCATTCTTGGGAGCAGTGCATTGTGGAATTGAACTGGATTGTGTTATGGTTTTCCAGTGCTCAAAACACTTGGACCTTCAATAGTCTTTAAGCTCAATTTGGCATGCTGACAAATGTCTACATATGCTAACCTGAGCATTTGGGGTTCGTACCTTACAAAAAGTATATTTGACAGAACAATTCTGGCATTAAAAAGAAAACAAAAAAAAACAACCCCTCCCCCCCAAAAAAAACCCAGAACCCACAATAACCCCCCAAAAAACCCAAAAAAACAAATAAACAAAAAACCAAACCAAAACAAAAAACCCCAAAACTTGGTTTAAATACAACAAATTTATCTTCAGAAAGAAAGGCTACAAAGAGGGAAGTATTCCTTGTGTCAGTGTCAAAGCTAAAACACTTTTTATTCAAGTACTGCTTTTACTCTTATATTAACCCGATCTAGAAATGAAAACAATCCGTGAAAAAAAAAATTGCAAAAAAGCAATTTAGCTGAAACAATTTTAAAAAAAAAATTTG
>VXAX01006963.1:156932-168633 GCA_013399835.1 Leptocoma aspasia
GAGCTGTGGCAGGACGGATGGGGGGCAGCGGCACTGCTGGAGGTGGCGGCGAGGTGCCAGGGACAGCTGGCTGGGAGCCCGCCAGGCTCCATTAGCAAGGCTGTTCTTGACCTCCCAGGGAGGTGCCACTGGCAGGAAAATGCATGAACGTCAGAGGTTTATGTCCATAAATGAGACAGAGGAGTCCTGCAGCTTTNCTTGGTTTAAATACAACAAATTTATCTTCAGAAAGAAAGGCTACAAAGAGGGAAGTATTCCTTGTGTCAGTGTCAAAGCTAAAACACTTTTTATTCAAGTACTGCTTTTACTCTTATATTAACCCGATCTAGAAATGAAAACAATCCGTGAAAAAAAAAATTGCAAAAAAGCAATTTAGCTGAAACAATTTTAAAAAAAAAATTTGCTAAATTAAGAAAACCATGCCGTACCTAAAAAAACCCCAACCGCACTTCTGTTCACACACCAGTGTGATAATAACTACGTACCAGCTGCTTGCTTATGATTGGCTCTGCCTTTAGATAATAATAGCTCTGCAACTCACACATTACACGCACGCTGCAGAGGTAAAAGCAAAACCAGAACTGAATGACAAGGAGCCCCAGCTTTACCCGAGGCGCCCCGTGCCGCCCCCGCAGCGCTGAGCGCCCCCGGCCGGGCCCGCGCCCCGGGGCTCCCGGCGGGCGTTGCCTGGCAACGGGCACCTGGCGCCGGGCGCTGCGAGCGGCCCGCGGGCCCGGCCGGGAATCCGCTCCCGAGGGAAGGCGGACACAGGCGGAGGGGAGCTGTGGCAGGACNGGACACACGCCCGCGGGGTTTTCTGTCTCGAGGTTTCGGAGGGCACAGCCTCCGCTTATCCCAAACTCCCGACCGCATGTTGCCCTGTTCCTTTCCCCATCGGCTGAGGTACTAGGAAGGTCCAGCCTTCCCAAACTGCCTACCACATATCCCCTCTTGAACCAATTTTACCCCAAAGTTCAGAAACTCGGGCTTGTGCAGACACTTGTCTGTTTCAGGAGCCAAGCTGGCTGGGCTCTGCAACAAACCTGCTGCCCGAAGTTAGCAGAGACACTAAGATCCATTTCAAAGATGTTAACACCCATCCCTTCACCCACAGAATTGTTTGTAAAGACATTAGCTTTCCTCTCACCACTGCTGCACAATTCCCTGATGCACATTTAGCGGACCAGGTGGGAATGAGCACTTCTGGCGCTGTTTCTTCATGCATCTTCTCCATTATCAAATAAACGGAAGGACAAATCCTCTGATGTTACATTTTTAATTATTACAAAGACTCTGCTCTAATTTAATTTACAATGTCATATTTTCTTAAATAAGTTTAATCTTAAAAATTGTATGACTAAGTGAAGAACTTCCTTTTAAAGTCTCTAAAAACAGATGCAGGTCAAACATCCATTTAAAAGCTGCAAGAAAAAGGTAGATAATACAACATCTAAATTGCTATGCATGTAGGACTTCCAGCTAAAACTCCTGTTGCTATAAAACACAGAATAGTTAAACAGATTTATCTGGTCCAATCTCTTTTGAAGGAAACCTTATTTATAGGATTGACTTAAACTATAGTGTTGGGGTGTTTTTTGGCGAGGGGAGAGTTTTGTGGTAATTTCTAATAATAATTTGATTTTTTTGTCTAATTAAATTGTTGCAATTTAAATTATATAATTGCAGTTGGTGCATTTATTTAAGAGATGCAAAAGGAAACAGTAAGCACTTTGTAAGGAAGAATCTGTTGTAAACAATCAGTTTTTATGTATGTATATAGCATTTTGGCTAAAATATGTGGAAATAATAATCACTATAATAGTAATTATGATAATAGTAATGATAATAAACCACGAACAAAAAGCCTTAGAATTGCCACTGCCTGTAGGGGATTCTACAATTATTCAAGGTTTATCAATAGCTTTCAGCTAAGGAAATGGTGTTTGAATTAATTTAATTATTTGATTTTGTGTGTTTCAGGAAGGGCAATTCTTTTCACTTAGGTCTGTCAGAAAATAGGTTAAATTCAGTGTTCTGTATTATCAGCTGATAAACTGAATATTAGGTGATACTGAATATTAACTAGTATATGAGAATATAAACTTGCCAGAATTCAATTTTTTATAGTTACTAGTGAGAAAACTGTTTAAGTCTTTTACCAACCTTCCCTGTGTTCTGTACAGCTGGCACACCTTACCAAATCTACCTTATAAATCACTTTTCCAAGTGTTTCCAAAGCTTTCTATTTGGCCATTTAATTTGATTTGACTAATGGATCCCACTCCATAATCTGTAAATGTGTTTGTAGAGATAGTGAGGTTGACCTCACTTCCTCTCTCCAAGCCTATATAAAACTCAGCATGAAAGCAGCAGCAATCTTGCTGCAGCCCAACAGTGGTGCTCCAGCTACAGTTGTACAGATTGTGAGATTTTTATCTTCCCAAGATCTAGTAGAATAAGTTGCATTGAAAAAAAAAAAGGAAAAAAAAAAGGAAAAAAAAAAGGAAAAAGGTGTTTATATTATCTTTTTGTTTTGTCCTGTCACTGGTCACCACTGGAAAGAGCCCATGTCTGTCCTCTTTGCACCCTCTCTTCAGGTAATTATATACATTGATAAGATTCCCCAGAGCCTTCTCCAGGCAAATCAGTCCCAGCTTTCTCAGCTGTTCCTCTTCTGCGTGGTGCTCTTATCCTTGTGGTGCTTTGCTGAGCTCTCAATAGTACCCTCAGGCCCCCAAAAATGGATGCAGTTATACAGATGTGGCCTCCCCACTGCTGGATAAAGGTGAAGGATCACCTCCCTCGACCTTGGGCAATATTTTGCCTGACATAGCCTAGGATACCCCAATTACCTTCTTTGCAGCAAGAGAACATTTCTGGCTCATTTTCAACCTGTTGATCACCGGGACCTCCAGGTACTTTTCTGCCAAGTTGAGTAGCCCCCAGATTAGTGGGGCTTTATCGTTCCTCACCAGGTGCAGGAATTTGCCTTTCTCCTTTTGAGGTTCCTGCCATTTCTTCAACCTCTTGAGGTCCCTCTGGATAGCCTCACAACCTGCAGTGTACCATTCCTCCCTATGTGGTGTCAGCTTTAAATTTCCTGAGGGTACAGTAAAGAAATTCCTTGGCCCTAGGTTTCCTACAGCAGAGCCTCAGTTGTCCACTTCGAGGAACAATAATTTAAAATTTAAAATGTATTGCAATAAGGAAAGCTTGAACTCAGTGTCTTCAGAAAAGGACCCCAAACAAAGAAATTCCTAGGCAGTTATATCCTTACTGTCTAAGTTTCCTACCCCTTATGTGACAGTTCAATCCAAAAAAAAAAATTTGGAACCAGGGTCTTCTGGTTCTCCATTGGTTCTCTTCACTGTCTCTAGGTGGGCCATTTCTCTTTTTACCTCTAACATTGCAGCTTGTGCTGGTGGGATACTGGCCTTCCTTAATGCCTTGTCTTCCAGTATGAACAGGCTCTGGAGATCCCTTTTACTTAAGTAGGTAAAAAGCTCAGTGTATCCAGCACAAAGTTCACAGTGTGTGGCCTGAGGCTTCAGCACTGCTAGCTACTAATGCTAAATGAGTTACACTAAGCAACTAATTTCCTTCATTCCTTTACGAGGTACTCTCTGCTCTGTCACCCAGATCATTAATTAAGATGTTAAGCAGGACTGGACCTGTTATTGATCCCCAGTACACCACTAGTCACTGGTCTCCAACTAGACTTTTCTTTTTTACTGCTCTTTTTGGGCTAAGCAGGCCCTTTTTTCGCTCCTTGGAGAGTCTTACGGATTTATTAGCTTACTCTGAAGGAATAAAATTGGGGTAACGTTTAAGAACAATACAAAGGAACAAAACAAAACCAGTTGTCCAGTAATTATGAAGCCCAGATTTACCTCCTTCTTGTGGTACAATGTAGTAGTAATGATCCGTGTCAGTGACAAGAAGTAATTGGTTTAATGTCACAGTTCCAGACCTAAGCTGATTGTAACTGTTCTGTACTTACGGACAGCTTGCATCTCTGAACTCTCATGTCTTTAATGTGGTTTTTGCTCTGGGCCTCAGGTCTCTAGCTTTGACCTTTTTCTTGCTCTGGAATTATGTCATTCTTTTGTCCTTGGCTTAGATTCTGAGCTGTAACCATCTAAAGCAAAGGTAGACTCCAAAGAAGGTGCTGCTGTTTTAGAAAATTATGTACTTTATAATTTAAGAACATAAAGGTAAACATAAAATAATTCAAGTGACAAAATAACTATCTCATCTTTCAGGTTTGCTATTCCAGGGCTCTTGAGAAGCCCAGCTTTTATGTTTCTTCCTCAGAGCCCTAGACAATCCATTCTGTCATGGTCGGTAGCACTGTGCTACCTGGATTTTAATCCATTTGAATATTTTTGACTGGCAACTTTTATAAATGGAGAGGGATGTGAATATATTACATCTATGTAAATATATACCTGAAAGTGCTGCCTTTTTTAAATTAAAAAAAGCTGCTGATAAACTAGTGGCAAGAAAGCATCAAGACAACTCTTCTTGAAGTGGGAAGTTGATAGAATGTGTTTTGTGTTTTTGTAAACTGGATCTTGACAGAAGTATATTCAGGAGTAGTGACTGTAGTTGGAGAAGTCATTACATACAAAAGAAAACAAAAAATAAATGCTTTTACGGCAATTTGGTTAATGAAAATATGCTTAGAATGGAGGAGGTAAAGATTAAAGGAGAATAACTCTAAACTTCCATTTGGAGCAGAAATTTCATATGTTGCTGGGCATCCTACTTCCACCACCCTCCCCCCTTGTGTGCATATATCAAAACTATTATTTTGTATGATTCTAATTATTAAATTATATTCAAAGAAGTGGATGTTAATGACAGGTATTTGATAACAACTGAGAAGTTAAAGGTAAAAACCCCCATAAGTATTACTGTGTAAACTACAAAATGGCAACTTCTAATACAGATACTAGTTCCATTATTGCTTGTTTGTCTAGAAAGAAATAGTGGTTTTTTGGGGTTTTTTCCCTACAGCATTTAATGGAAACAAATGTGTTTATTTTTCTATCACAGAACCAATTTACTGTGAAAAAATTCAGAGTTCAAAAGTGAATTGTTTCTTAGGGATATACAATGAAGCACACAGACACCACTTCCTATCCTCTTGAGGCAGAAACTGTAAATTAGATTTTAACAAGCCAGATGCAGGCAATATAAATTTGTATAACAAGCCTTAGTGATTAAAAAAAAAAAAATCTGCTCATTTGTAGTGTGGAAGTAGTGATAGTTAATACTGAAGTAAATTCAGATTTTTTGTGGTCATTTATGGAAAATCACTGTTGTATGTCTTGCACAGTATCTAAAGCTATGATACTATTAAATAATAAATGAGTGATAATGATTACTGGAATAATGCTCTCTGGAGATTAAGAACCACAAAGTCTAACAGGAAGTCTTCAGTAAAGGAAAGAGCTGTCAGTGACACAGAGAAGGGTACAGTGCACTTTCAAAACCCATTTACAAATAACGTTTGTGTCCTGCAGCCACTCATACTGGATGTCACTTGGAGTACACTTGTTCAGATCCGTGTCAGTGTGCAGCAAGGGCCAGCTCCTCCCTAAGGGACCGGGAGCTGTGAGCCAAGGGTGACCCCAGGCCTGGCAGAGCTCTTCCCAACAGGCATCATCCCTCAGGATCTGACTAAAGAGAGCAAAAACCTGGTGCTGTAACAGGGTGTTAACAGTCCTGGGAAGGCAAGTGACAAGCGATGTCAGAAACTCTCCAGGAACAGAACAAGGTGTCAGGAGTGAGGCTGGAGAAAGACCGTAAGGTCCATTCTGGGGACAGGTTGGAGACCATCACTCCTATGGGGCAGGGGACTGAGGGCCTCAGACTCAGCTGAAATTTTTCTCCAGGGTACACATGCAGGATTGGAGACTGGGAAAGGCCAGTGGGGTCTGGTAGTGTCGTAAGCCCTAGTGTGTAAGTCTGTCTTCATACGTGAAATAGCTAACAACAATAACATTTAGGAATCCTTATATATCAACCAAATTAATTGGCAAATAAATAAATTCATTAAGAGTGATAACTGGTGGTAGCTAAACTACTCAGAACTGTCTTACTCATTCTAGATCTTTTGAAACTTGTCTCTGTTTTTAAGGCTGTCAGCTGAAATATAAAAGGGACTAAGAAGTAAATTAAGCAAGCCACAACACCCAGAAAAACTCAGAAGAAAACTAAAAACTCATGCCCATGGTCATGAAGTGGCAAAAAGTAGACAGGATAGTGTCATGCAGAGATGTAAGGCACTATGGCACATAAGTAGCTTGACTGTTTAGAAAATGGAAGAGAGTTAGATAGCAGTCTTTCTTTCCAACAGCTGGAAAAAAGCTATTCCTCAAACCTAGATAGCACAAGGTTGCTGAGGGTAGAAATGCCAGTGTTCCTTCTAATTTTACTGTTTGCTGCCTTTTACTGTTACATCTAGGGAACTTTCAAACTGATGTTCCCCAAAACCCTTCTGTATATACAGACTGATTCCGTCTTTTCGATCCAGTAAGGTCTTTTTCTTTATTCCAGCATTGTGTGTCTAAAAATCAGTGCTCTCTCATCATCGTAAATATATTTTTAGGATAGTTAGCGATATAGAACTGTAGAATTTCTTTCAAGCACAGTCCCAGTGTAACACTGGTGGTTTTGGACAAGAAGAAAGAAGAATGGTCTGTCCAGTCCCTAGCTATGAAGAAAGAGCTTCTAGAGGCTTGTAGCCACCCCTACTTGCACCAGAAGAACTAAATTACACTGGTCTCCTTAAAGCTACAGCATGGCTAAAAGCAGAGGGGATCATACGGGCTGTGTGCTCTCTGAGAAATCGATATGATTTCTGTCTGTTAAGGTAAACGAAATAATATTTACTTCCACAATTCTGTCTTTCTTTTGCAAACTTGGTCAGGTGAGGATGTGACAGATTGGCAAGCTGATACAGGAATGCTTGAAAGCAGTTGCACAACATTAGCAGAATTTCAAGAGCTTAGCTGATTTTTTTTTCTATTTTATTTGAATGTTTTATCACTAGTAACCAGCACGCTGTTATTACTTGTGGATATAATCTTTGCATCATATGGAAGGATACTGAAGATCTTGAGTGATAGTCAAACATGTCTTATGGTGCTCATTAATATGCAGAAGTTAAATCACCAGCCAGCAATCAAAAAAGAGAAATGATCACATCAAAAATAAAGTATCCCAGGGAGAGAATTAATGTCACAATAATTACATGGTTCACAGTGGAGAATGTGTGGTTATTAGCAGTTCTAGAGAGCTAATCAAGCAAGTCAAAATTCTTTTTAAATCAGTTTAATCATGAGAAAAGGTGTTCCCTTGGCTCTGAACAACTAACTAGCATACAAGAATTGAGAATTTATGGCTACATCAAAAAGAAAGGAAAGCTGGTAATTGTACTGTACTAAGCTGAACAACCTGCAATTTTAAAAGTGCTGGCTAATAAAAATAGAATTCATCAAATTGTTTGTTTTGGCAAAACACAGCAAAGACTGCTGCTGTTCATTAAGTCTCTGTGCTTTTTTACATAGTGTGTACAAATTTATTTATCATGATTGACTACACTGTGCTTTTCCATCATATCGGCAAAGGTATTTTTAGGCAATCTCTCTGCCTTGCCTGATTCACTCAGAGATGTAAAACTAAAGCAAGGAAGAATGTGTCATGGAATGGAGAAGAAAATGGCACTTAGGCTCATAGAAGTCAACAGAACCAAATTCAAAGTGAATCATGTTGAAGTAAACAAAACCTTCTGAAATATTTTCAGAGTGTCTTGTGGCGTCCTGTTCTACCCCCCACCCCCTCCAACATACTGGTGGTTGGCTACTGGGACTGAGAAAACACTGGCTAACTCATGAATATCTCTCTGAATGCCAGCATTGACTGTGCCTCATTGTGATGCAGGAGCTATAAGAGTAACTGGATTTTCCTTTTGCCTTCGCCTCTGAGCACACACAGAGATTGTGCCTCTCTAGACAGTATGGTTCTCAGCTACCTTACTCTGTTTATTGTGGAACCATAATCTGCCTGGAACCATAATTTTAATTCGTTTGCTTTTAAAAGTGGTCAGTAACATGCTTATCATGCAAATTTGCTGTTGGATTCCATTTAAATAACCTGGCAATTATAGTGTTGTGCAATAAAATAAATCCACTGTTGTAAGAAATTATATTCTAGAGTGTGTTATGGACAGCAGTCAGATTTTTTGTTATTCTATTCTCATCATTTATGTCAGTCAGTGTCTCATTATAACAGTCATACCATTTCAGTTCTGGAAATCATCACAAAATCTTTGCAGTTCTAATGTCTTAAATGAGTTTTCAGTGTGGAGTTCTAGATATTGTCTTTACTGAGTTTCAAAACCCTACAAATGAAAAGTGATCATTACTAAAGGATGAACACTGAAGGGGTTTAGGGCATTAAAAATATCTTTAAGGTTATGCAATTTTTAAATTCCAGAATTATATACAGTGAAATTTAGCTGATACAATATACTTCAAGGATATATGTCTTCTTACACAAAGTTTAAAATTCATGCATTTATCAGACTATTACAAAGACTTAATAATTTTTCCTAAGCCTATTGATAAAGAAAAATGATAAATCAGAAACGTGGATTCAGAATTAATTGGCTTTTTTGTATTTAGGTGCAAAAAGAATATGCATGTGGAGGAATGATGAAGTGCAAATTGACATGAAATTTTAAACATGTTACTAAGCAGCAGGTGGGGGATACATATCCATAAACTAAGATCAGACACAGAAGGAATATGTGATAGAACTTTCTTTGCTACAGATGAGCCATACGCAATGTGGAGCTGTGTCAGTAATTAATAGGGATGCTTTTATTATTATAAACTACGTAAGGCAATATCTCTTCACCAATATATCTACTGTTGTCTCACGTTATTTCACTTAAAGCTTCTAAAAACTAGTACTCTGATCCAGTTTTTTGTGTTCTCTCTCAAATCAGTAGAGAAAGGATAATGACTCTTTGCATTCTATCATAGATTTATATTTTTCTGTGGAAACTGATCTCTTTATTGACCACAAATGGAGCTAATAACTCTGCCAAGTGGCTCAAGTTATGTGACATGAAACCTACCCAAATCAAGAAGAAATTAAATGAGATAAGGCTTTAAAAAGGAAGAAAACAAAGACCAGCAATCTGGTAGTACTCCAATCTACATAATAAATAAAGGAATAAAAATTATATAGATTGATGTAATTTAAAAAACAGACTTCAATTATTTTTAACATGATTTTTGAAAGTAAATATTTAAGCCAAGTATCTCAGAAATGTCTAACTTCATATGCTACTGCAAAACCTTGCTGGTCAGTGTATGGTTTCAGACAATATACTTCTAGTGAATTCATGCATATCTGAAAATGTATTAATGCTGTACATTTTTTTATTGGTACTCATATAAAGCTCTCAAATATGTTATTCTGTTCTCTTTCTTTTTGTCTTTGTTCTACAAGAACCTGATTCGTCCTACTCAAGTTAAAAGGATTTTTTCCATTTATTTTGACACAATTTGGATCAATGCCATACATCTCTTTCCTTTTAGAAGCAAAAATGAATTTTAATCACCAGGAACTTGCAAACGTGTCATTATATAGTCAGTTGCTTAACAAACATAAAAATAAGCTTCTGCCATTTATCTCAGAGGTATATTCTAATAACCTATATATTTTAAAATCATTGAGGAATAAGTTACTGATGAAATAGCTCCTGCAGTGTAAAGACTAAGCAATAAAATTGCTTATGTTTAGTTAATCAGTTTACTTAGCTGTTTTAGATGCTTAGACTACATGTTACTTTGTAGTTTGTTTTTGTAATTACTTATCAATCAATATCGCTAATGTAGTTTACAGTAGACACCGAAAATTAGGTTTGCCTGGCACTGAGAAAGATAATCTACCCATTTATTTCTTTGTACAGTAAAAGTATATGTAACCATTAAAATATCAGCAAAAAAGGTCTATATTTTTGTCTCATTGTTTTAAAAGATGCATATATGATTCTTATAAAAACTGAAAATAGGACTATATCAGCCAAACATATTTTAAACATGTAAATTCACAATGGTGAACTTGAGCAGAATTACTCTGAGTAGCCTGATGCTTTCTTTGTGCAAGTTTTCAAGAGAGTTTTCACTTTGATTCTTATCAAAAGGTAGAAAGATAAAAAGAAAATTACTTAGCAAATGTAGAATCATAGAATCACATAATCACAGGATATCCTGAGCTGGAGGAGACCCATAATGATCACCAAGGTCCAACTCCCTGTCTTGTGCAGGACCATCCTTGAGAATCACACCATGCCTGAGAGCTTTGTCCAAATGCTTCTTGAACTCTGTCAGGCTGGTGCTGTGACCACTTCCCTGGGGAATCTGTTCCAGTGCCCAGCCACTCTATGGATGAAGAACCTTTCTCTAATATCCAACCTAAACCTCCCCTGACACAATTTTAAGCCAGTTCCTCGTGTCTTGCCACTGGTCACCCCAGAGAAGAAATCAGTGACTTCCTCTCCTTTTTCCCTCACCAAGAAGTTGCAGACTGCTATATTACAGAACAATTGAGAGTATAGATGTGCATTTTTTCCCAGTTTTTTGGGTTTTTTTTAAAGTTTTGGTGAGTGAAGTGTAACAACTCGTTGTTACATTCTTCAGAAGCCTCTTAGCAGTTAAAGGCAGATTCATACATTCTTATTTAGTCAAGAATATGGCCTCTTGTAAAACAAGAGAGCCTTGGCATCCTGGAAGCTCTTTTCTAGTACAGAATGCTTACATCACTTCCATTCTTTGCAAACAGCCTGGAAGCCTCGAGTCACCAAATCGTAGATATCAGTAAGAATGCTTTCAAGACTTAGAAAGTCTTGAAACCTATATTGTTCTCAATCATCTTATGTAAATTAAGTTGAAAAAAAATGTTTACGTGAAACAGCACTTATAAGAACAGTCCATAATCAGCTTATTTGTCTTAAAGCAGGAAAGCATTTTAATAACTTCTTGAATTTGTAGGCTAAAAAGACAAAGTATTTAAAGTTGGAATCTGGATTACAGTATGTTAAGCAGTAGATGACCATTTTTAGCCATAAATGCATGGGATTTAGAATGAATTGTTACTGTAACATAAAATGTCAAAGGACTAAAAAGGCTTAACAAGATCTTGAGTGCAGTTTGGAAGATTAGAAAACTTCCTTCATTTCTGTTTAACAGAATTGTGTAATATTCTGTCATCCAGAAATTTTTCTTCAATATCGAAGACATTTTGGATGTTATAAAGTAATTCTGATTTTGTTCTACATTTAGAAAGGTTCTTTAAAATAAGAAAATAGCAGAACAATATCAAAATAGGTCATTTTTATAACTACTTTAGCAGTTGCATTTATTTATGAAGTTTATTTTCTTTTAACAAAGTATACCAAAAGTAAAATAAATAGTGAAATAAGGTCTTTAACAAGAGCTTCTGCTTACATTCTTAAAATCATAAATAAAAGTCATAGTCCAAGAATATTACAGTCTTGTCAGATGAAAGTGGATCACAAAGAGGCAGATTTTTGTCCATAGTTAATGTAGTGGTGTTATCAACAATTTTTAGCTTTAAAATAAATTTTAATGATCAAATAATTTTCTCCTTCATCTTCTTC
>VXAX01006963.1:168664-194468 GCA_013399835.1 Leptocoma aspasia
CTACAAAAAATTGTAATATATGTGTATAAGGGAAATTAATGAAAGAAGTCGAATGTTCCCAAAACTTCTGAAGGTTGTATGAAATTAAAATTATTTTGGTTATTTTTCAATTGACATCCGTGTCATGATTCACTGTGGACTGTTGTTTAAAAGTCTATTTAAATGGATTTACTTTTTTTTGCAAGCAGTATATTATTAAAATATTTAATCATATTTAATTTCATTTTTTGNNAAAAAAAAAAAAAAAAACACAACAGCAAAAATCCTGTTGAACTAGAGAAGATAGCAACTTTTCTACTTTATTTATTTACTGGAAAGCTTTTCTGGTAAAAGCTACTCTTGCTGTGCTTGAGAAAAGTCTCAAGAGAAATAGAACATATATGATTCTAAAAGACTGTCTCCTATCTCTGTGTAGACAAGAGGGATAAGTGAACTGTGTTGCAGAAGTCTGACAAAAGCTTCCATAAAAGTTATTGCAATATAACTGATAAACTCTAGGAAAGAAGAATTAATAGTAGAGAGGATGAGGCACGTTTTGAATGGAGCACATAGCAGACTTACTGCCTTGGTACCTATTTTATTCTGGTCTCTATGTGGGATACAGAAGAAATAACATTCCTTTGCTTGCAGTGGAAAACCTGTGACCAACAGACACAAATCTCTCTTCATTTGTCAATACAGAATACCCTTTGTTTGCAAATACATTCTTCAAGTTCAGAGCTACCAGACAAAGCAGATGGGAGTTTCGCATTGAAGGGATATGCAACCATCCTCAAGAAAACAACTTTACAGTGTAAAACACAGAGTGTGAGAGACAGAACACAAATACATAAAAAGTTTTCAGTCTTTCAGTGAGGCATGGCTTAGACTATTTAGAAATGCTGAACATATTTGGTCTAGTAGGGAAGAGGAAATGCTGAAAAATGAAATTTAAAAAAAATTTCCAAAAACAGAATGAAGGAGGGAAAAGAAGCCCCAACAAATCAAACCCAGAAAAATATCTAGAGTGGAGAAAGCATGCCCAAAGTAGAATAACTAAGACTGTTTTTAAAGAGACAATTGCAACTATATTTTTGAAAGAGGAGGTGGAATGATATTATGAAAGCAAAAGGCTGGTCTGTAACCTCTTAGCTATAGGATGAAAGAAAAACTGCAACACTCTTTCCTTTGACAACCCTTTCATGCTTCAAGAACTCAATTTCCAAGTGCAATGCCTGCTAGGAAGAAGATTTCTAGTCATTCTAAGTATAAAGGAAAGCTTAAGGATGTAGTTGATACTTCATTAGGCTTTAATTGTGCACACGTTATTACTAGTAATGATGATTCCTCAAGATGAAAGAAGCTGAGAGGCAGTGAGAGTAAGCTTGTGAGCAAGGGTTTCAGATGGGAAATGGGAGATCCATGGTGAATTTCTAAGTGCCCGATACTCTCTTGGGTCTACCAAAATTCTGTGCCTCAGGAATATTAATGGAAGAAGAGGTATATAGTTCCAGGTTCCAGGATAATATAATGGTAGATGCACAATGTTTGTGAGATTTTTATGTAGTATATATGATCTTGTAAGAGAATGAAGGCATCAGTTTTGTACTTACGGAATAAAAGTGAAGGGATATTTTTTAGATGATGATGATGAGGCGAAGGTTCCTTTTCAGGAGGTATCAAGTAGCAAGTATCCTGACTATATAAGATTATTTTAATTCATGCCTTACTTCCCCTCTTCTTTCCTTCCTCCTTTTACTTTCAGAATATGAAATTATCCTTCAGTCTTTTAAAATTTAGGAAAGAAACATCTTTGTAGAAGTCGCAGGAGCCAGTCCTCACACTGAAGTGTAGTTCAAAAAATCTTGTCAAATTGGATAAATTCTGGTTAGAAACATCATTCCCATGGTATATGCAGTAGAACTTTGGAATATTTTGTAATGGATTTTACGGAATTACCTTTCTTGGTGTGTTGGAAAGGCAGGATAGATATCTTTCTTTCAGGAATGATTGAAGTGTTTTCAATTTTATCTTTGGCTTGGGCCAGATTATTTTTCAAGGTTATCTGATAGGTCTGGAGTTTTGTTTATTAGTTTGTTTGATATCTACTGCAGAGGGCAAAAATTAATTGAAGTATATGGAGATAGAGATGTGCTGGCAGAGGAATTGCTTTTATACTGTTTTTGTCACTGTACTTCCAGATACAGTTGTATTGCATCGTAGATAAACTTTCAATTACCATTGACCAAAAGGGAAACATTCTGGAGACTTTTTAAAATAATCTACAATATCATGAAAGAAAATGATATAGCAGAGATGGTGGTAAGTAAAGACAATTGTATAATATTTTCTAATAGTATGAATAAGTTTAAAGAATTTCAAAGTAGAGGAAAAAATAGTCTAGTTATGCCTGTAGCTACTCTACATCCTTACGAAACCTCATCCAAAAAAAAGTAAAGAACTGCAAAATGTTAATCTAACCACAGAGTGGAGAAAAAGTAAAAGTGCTACTTTGGAGGCTTTGTAATCACTTTAAGGGTTATAAAGACACAAAATTCAGTAAGTCACAGGTACCCAGTAGCAATGTGCTGAAGATCCCAGAAGCAAAAGCATTCAAAATGAAAACTCAGATCTGTGTCTTTAAAAGGAGTTAAAAAGATTTTAAGCAGAATTCTTTTTTAGTAATAACATCTGATGTTTATTTGTGAGCTGTAGAATCCTCAAAGTATAACTCAAATGATCCCTTGAATTTAAGCATTTCTAGATACAAGCAGATGTGTTAAGTACCTGGACAGGACTTCACTCTCATTTACAATTATCTGACTGTAACAAAATTAATTTTTTATAAAGTCTTATCAAGTATGCAAAAAAAATCAAAATCCTATTGAGGCTGATAATAGCTGTATCAATGAAATCAAATTTTTTTTTAGTAAAGAATATTTTTCTGAGTTTGACTTGATCTATCAAAATGGCAAGATAAACTGAATATGGAAATATATTTTCCTGATTTTTTGAAAAGTAGTATTAAGAACTCTGGATTTAGGTTGCCAGTTTTTTTGTTTTAAGAATACCTAAAAATAACTATAGCTGAAGTAGTTGTTGGTCAGCTAACTATTTCCTTTGGACACAGGAAAATATGTCTATGTTGTGTGATTTTTTTATATTTATGTATTAAAGTGCTACACATCTGAGCTTCCTAGAGTATTTTTGATTATTATTTTTGAGAAAATTAATTCTTTTAAAATATTACCAAATTTAATTTATATTTTTTTTCTAATCCATTCCTTTCTTTTTTCTTTTTTTTTTTCCCACTATAACACCATTCTGTGCTGGGAAATTGCAGATTTTTTCCAGTTTCAGTAATTTATTTGGAACTGGTCAGTACTCATCACAAATCATTTATCTGTGCTCTGTGTTAAGGGTGTTGATGACCAGAGCTGGTTCAGAGTGAATGATTCTGCATCCTCATTTATCACAGAATGCATCAGCAAAAAGGAAACAACTTCCAAAGAGGCAAAAGCTTTTTTTTGCCTATTCAAGGCGATTATTTTCCCCACAGCCTACCAAAGATCTTCATGGGCTGATATGAACCAGTGTAAACAAGGTACTGTGGGTGTCCTCTCTTGCCAGTAAAGAGATCTTTGACCTCAAGAAACATCTGCTGCAGGGAACTGGACAGGTTATTGTGGATAAACCCCAGCCAGCATCTAAGTACCACGCAGCTGCTTGCTCACTGCCCCCTTACCCACCCCCTCCCAGTCAAACAGGGAGGAGAATAAGAAAAAACGTTTGCATTTTTAATAAAAAGGGAAAGAGAGATAGACTTCATTCATTATTATTTTAAATTTATTCTTTAGCAGTTTAATAGTTTAAGCCTGTAGTCTAATCCATGTGTGTCATTACAACTGGGCGATTTTATCATACTTAATTTCGGCTTTGATAGGTGCAATGTTGACTCATTTATTCCTGTAGGAGCAGCTGTCCTTTGGAAGACTGCAAGTGATGTATGAATTCATGAGAAGAGTGTCATGATTGTCCCTGATGGCCCAAGAGTGAAATTTAGATCTGTTCCAGGTATTCCCAAAAGATCTATGAAATTCTTATTTACCAAAAACTTCAGAAACAGTATAAAGCAAAAAATATTATGTATTCTTTTATGTGGAATATGGAAATTTCCCTGACTTCTCTGAGTGATGGCAGTTGGACTACAGCAAGCACTACAGCAGAAAAACAGAACTCTTTTTTAACACCTATATAAGGTCATGTGAACATCATCTCATTAACTATTCTGGTTCTTTTGTTTTGTTTTTTTTTTTTTTTAGTTGGTTTGAGGATTGCTGGGGTTTTGTTTGTCTTTCTTAAGGTCATATTTTGAAATAGATGGAACAGACAGATTGTCCTCTTACTTTGTCACTGGTGACGTATGGCCAGGTTGGATGGGGCTCTCAGCAACCTAGTTGTGAAAGGTGTTCCATGGCAGAGGGGTTGGAAATAAATGAAATTTTTGGCCCCTCCAAGCAAATCTATTCTATGATTAATACTAATCTCTAGAATCAGATAGATAGCATGAGACCAAAAAGAGAAGATTTTAGTCCATTTGTTAGTTACAATACTTCTTACACTACTGTTGTTGATTTTATAAAAGCTGTGAAGACTGTACAGATTTTTTAAAAAATGTACAGGAAGATAAAGTTAATTGCAATCTGCTTCCCCATTTTTGGACTCATGTCAGCAGTAGTGTTGTAAATAAAAAACAGTCTTGAAATTAACGCATTTAAGTATGTGCTAGACTTCAGACTCGTGGCTAAAATCATGCTTAAATCATCATATAACTAAGTATGTGCTTAAAGAAGTTCCCTGTGCAATGATAATATGCAACCACAGTGAGAACTATTCAGAGGGGAATACACACAAGCACAGTAGGTTTGGGTTTGGTTGGGGTTTTTTTCCACTAAAAGTGACATCTAAAAATCCTCTATTTCAAGTTGTTTACTAACATTGATACATTTAGTGAAAATACTTGAAACCTATACCTGGATCTGCATAGTCATGTGGCTGAAATTCAGAAATCTGTATAGGCAATGTTCCAAAATGTCTCCTTTTTAACATCTTTTAGCACCTTTGTGAGTCTGACTTCAGATAGGCAATGATCTGTAATGAAAATATGCATCAGCATTGTTGATGAAATTGTTTGTTCATCTGGAAGTCCTGTTTTACATGTTTTGTGCCTGAAACTGGATACAACCCATTTTCTATTTGTGTCTTCTTTATAAGAATAATTAGCATTACAAAGGAAGAAACTATTCAGTCATCAAGCTGTTCCTCATAAATGTTTTCATTTCATAGGGATAACAGTTCCCTTTAGAAAAGAATTCTTCAATAATACTTCAATTAAGTTGAAGACTGCAACTAGGAAAAGTTCCATTTTTATACAAGAAGACCGAATTGCAATTTAGACTTTTTCATTATTGATTATACTGTGCTATCTTGAGAGTTTGTTCTGTGAAGCTTGAAAGTGTACCAGCATTAATTTTTTTTTTTCCATTTGTTTCCATGGCCGATAGAGTATCATTGTGGTTCAAGAAGCTGTGCTCCATCTTCCTTTAATACATCTTTAAAAGTGCTTGAATATTTGAAATGGATTTGGTATTATGGATTATATACTTTCTTATCTGCCAAAACTTTGTGCACTAGTGAAAATGTGTTTTAATGACAATACAGTACTGATTGAGTTTGATTTGTAATATCTGGGTAGGAAAAAAGACAGAAGACTATCTTTTCCTGCTTTTGAGTCAATGAACTGGGCACTGAAAAAACTGCATAATATCCTTACCCACTGAAGGAACTGTGAGATAAGACTGCTTAATCTCATAGGAAAAACCAACAATCATCAATTAGGTTGTCTGTTCTCACCCCTTTCTTTAGATCTCTTCCCAAATTACTGCTCCATGAACATCAATCTTCTTCTGGCATTTCTGAACCCACATCTTCAAAAATTATTAAAATAAGTTTTCTTGTACTTCCCCAGCATAATGTAGAATAAAACAACTACATTCTGATTTTAAAAATCCAATCTTCAATTCAGAAAAGCATTATTCCTTGCATTTATAGGAGGTTCAATCTTCATGTAGGCTTTGAATGGATTGTTTAAAATACTTCTCTCTTTGTTCTACTCTATTTCTTTTTATTACTATTTTATCCAATCAAGTATTGTCAATATAGTTCATGAGCTTTCTAGCTATTCTTTTTTTCTGAGAGCAAAAAAAGTATAACAAAGTATCTGTAGTTGGCTGTAATAATACTTATAAGGAGCTATGTAGGTGTCAGAGACTTTCTTATTGCTGATTGTATGACATTGTCCTATGTTTGTTCTGTTTACAGGACAGGAATATTGCAAGTTAACTGCAGTTATTCCCAGCTTTATAAAGAGTATGGGGTTTTTTGTTATTTTTTGTTATTTTTCTAAGTGGGAAGAGCGTGGATTCCTCTAATCTTCATTGGGATTTGATAAACTAAAATTGTTTGGAACACTGTAATTTGTTTTCCTTTACTGCTTCAATTAATTTCTTATTTCTATTGTAAATGCACACATTTGTTGCTAAGATGATGATAGTGTACTGTGTAAGGAAAGAATACAGGTTCAGGAGGTCTTTTGTGGGCAAAAAAAATATGAAAGAGGGGATATTGGGTTTGCATGGGCAGGTTTTGGTAGTAGGGATGACTACAGGGATTGTTTCTCTCAGAAGCTGCCAGAAGCTTCCCCCATGTCCAGCACAGCCAATGCCAGCCAGCTCCAGGACGGATCTGTAAGTGGCCGAGACATGACAATCAGAAATGTAATGGTTCCCAGAGAAGAGGGGGGTGACAATATGTGAGAGGAACAGCCCTGCACACACCAAGGTCAGTGCAGAAGGAGGGGAGGAGGCACTCCAGGCACCAGAGCTGAGATTCCCCTGCAGCCCGTGGTGCAGCCCGTGGTGAAGCAGCTGTGCCCCTGCAGCCCTTGGAGGGCCACGGGGATGCAGAGCTCCGCCTGCAGTCCATGAAGAAGACCCACACTGGAGCAGGTGGATGCCTAAGAGGAGGCTGAGAACCCATGGGGAACCCATTCTGGAGCAGGCTCCTGGCAGGGACCTGCAGACCCATGGAGAGAGGAGCCCACATTGGAGCAGGTTTCCTGGTAGGACTCATGACCATCTGGAGGACCCACAGTGGAGTAGCCTGTCCTTGAAGATAGCACCCCATGGAAGAGTGACCCATATTACAGCAGTCTGTGGAGAACTGTTGCCTGTGGGATGGACTCACACTGGAGAAATTAATGGAGAACTGTCTCCTATGGGAGGGACCCTACATTGGAGCACAGGAAGGACTCCTGTCTGTGAGCAGCAGCAGAAACGATGTGTGATGAACTGACCATAACTCCCATTCCCTGTCTCCCTGTGCCACTGCGGGGAGAGGAGATAGAGCTCCAAAGGAGGAAGAGGTGGAGCAATGGTGTTTTTAAGATTTTACTTCTCATTATACTGCTCTGATTTTAAATGTCTCTAATTCGAGTCTGTTTTGCCTGTGACGGTATTGGGTGAGTGATCTCTCCTGGTCATTATTATTTAATTAATGAACCTTTCATTGTATTTTCTCTCTCCTGTCCAGCTGAGGAAGGGGGTGAGAAAGAGGCTTTGGTGGGTGCCTGGCATCCAGCCAGGGTCAACCCACCACAGTTTTTTGGTGCCAAAACCTGGAAAATCATGAGGATTTTGAGACAAGGATAGTTGTCATGGGAAGTAACGGGCAAGACAAGTACTGAACAATGTTAGAGTGGAATGATTATGGGGAATTTTTGTTGTATTTGTGGCGAAGGGATAACAGGTAGATTTTGTTTAAATTATACACTTCCATTTGGTATTGTGATGATGTTATTTTGTTTTTTGTGGAGGGAATTTTCCTGTTGTTTTGGTTAGTTGATTTTGTTGATGAGAGTGATGGCTGTGTGATGAATGTGGATTTTAATTATAGTTCTTAAATATGTGATTTTTAGAGGGGAGGGGTGGAAGCCCTCTCTCCTACTCCTCACCTCCCAGCAGTGCAAGGCTGTTATGGAGAAATGAGCTCCATCTCAGCCAGAGCCAATACAGAGGATATTTTGTGATGGACAAGGAGTATCATAGTTTCAAAGCCTAGCACAATTGGATTGAAGTGAATACATTTCGAAGATACCATTCTTCCCAACAGGAAGAAAAGGAGTGAGCAGTAACAGTACATTTTCAAAAAGAGTCAGTGAAAAAAACCTAACCATTAACTATTTTACAATGTATTTACCAATCACTTAATTGTTAAATTGACCAAAACATACTTTGTGTGAAAAATAACCTGAATCAGCATAAGAGAACTGAACATGAAATCAGACATCAAATGAGTTAAAAAAATAATATCTCCACATAGTAGAAAGTCCTCTAGAGCTATTTTAAGTTAATAGATAGCATAACCTTTCGATTCTTTGTGGGAACTATTTCCCTCATTCTATTTTTAAAACTGCACTAATTATCTGAGAAAATCTAATGTACCAAAGCCTGACTTAATAAACACAATTATTATCTTTCCTCACTTTGCATCACTTCAGGGGTCTTGAGAATAACAAACACATCAGAAAATCAATTTTTTCTCCTGTAGTCTGTCCCAAAACATATTAAAACATGTATATATACTGTTCCTTTACATCGGAGGAAAATATTACCTTTGTGATATCCTTGTCCCTGAGAATGTAGTTTAACAGACCAAACACAAACACAAACAAATCCTCCTGATTCCAAAGACTGAAATCCAGATGCTGAAAAATGAAACATTTGGCTTAGTAGCCTTATTTTAAGAGTTAGTCAGGCTATTAAAAATCAGTTAATCTGAAGCTTTTCAAATACTAGATACCGAAAAAACCTAGGGAGAAATCCTAAAATACCTGCACATATTCACACATTCCTCCCACTCAAGTAAACACTGGTCTTCATACATAGTCGGCTTTCTAAGAAATGTCTTTGACATTGCAAAATGCTTCTTCAAAAAGCTGTCATGAACCATACTAATAATTCCAGATCTTTATATAAACATGGAGAAAACCAGATTTATTATCCCCTAAGAATCCCCCTAAGTTATTGCTATTATACAACTAATGCATAAGGAAAAATGAGCTAGTATTAATTTCTTGCTTTTTGCAAAGATACCACAAATATTACTCACTCAATCTAGAATGCAACGTCCAATCACTAAGAACTGAAAGTATAGAAATAAAACAGATTATTTTTAACAATAATTATTTAACAAGGGGATTTATATCCTTTTACAATACTTTTATTCTTTGTATCAAGTTTAGCTATTTTCAACTTACTCAAACACAGAATCTAATATAGGCAAAAATAAGAAACATTCATAGAGAAATAATTGTACCGTATAGAAAGGATGACATAACAAATATTTTTGTCTAACACCAATTGAAATATTTGGAATTTAGGAAGATCACTGAAGACTTTTTTCTTTTCATCTGGATTTAAGAAATTATGTATTTACAATATGAAGTTAAAAAAAATAATTAAAGTTGACATTTTGAAAATTGTTTCAGTTTTACATAGATATTTTTAACCTCATAAACTTGTATTATTTTTTGCTTGTATTTTGATGTTAACTCTTATATAGTGAACAAGGTGAGGCCCTGAGTTGCTACAAATTTTACATGGATTTTCTTTGCTTTGCCCTTTTCCTCATAATGAAACTAGATAAAAAGGAGGGAAAAAGAAAAAAGCTAAAAATCTAATGCAGACTTGTTAAACCATTCCTCTGCATTGAGAAAAGAAAGACATCAAAATACAATAAAAAAACTGAAAATTTACCTTTATGATAATTCTGCTTTGGTTTTTTTTGGTTTGTTTTTTTTTTTTTTAATAATACTATTAAGTGTGAATACTACAATTAGTAATACTACAATTAGCAAGTTGATGTTTTTGTAGAGGGCAGCTCATTTTTCCTCAAATATCCAGCCTTCAGTTCTGAAGATCTCTTATTAATGGTCAGGATTTATTTTACTAATCATTCCAAGCAAGTACTATTTATTGAAAGGAACAGAAGGTCTGCAGACACGAGCATATTGCAAACTCAGAATCTTATGTCACACCTGTTTTGTTTTGACTTTTCCTTTTTAAGTACAGAGCTCAAGTCCACTTTATTTTCTCTATTCTTTCACCTGTTATTCTTCTTGTCATATTTCCCCTGGAACTTTATGTAGTCTTTCCTATCCAGCAGAAATTATTCCAGACACCTCATATTGAGCTATACTCTTTCAAATAATCATCTCTTCTTTTCCCTGTAAGTTCTGGGCACAGCAGCTATGTCCTTTAATGTGCTGGACTTGTCTCTTCATTTGTGACTAGGAACCCTTTCATTGTCAGTAGCGTCTTGGTTTGCTGTTGTTTACAAACCATATCTCCTACTGGTGGGCCCTCTAAAAATTAGCACCAGTTCTTGTGTTTCCAGTGGCAATATTGCAGCCATAGTGTTCCCGGATAAGACGCTTCCGTTGTCTTAGTGAGAGTCCATATAAGAAAAACTTTCCAAAAGCATTTCTCTTGAATTATGAGATCAAAATCATGAGGTCCTAAAGCCTCTGGCAGATCTACTGATCTGTACAATTTGTGGTGTATTGCTCCTTCCTCCAAACTGGCCAAAGGGATATTCCATACCATATCATGCCTGCTCAGCACTAAAAGCTAAGAGAAGGAAGGAGGACTGTGGGGAGCATGTAGTATTATAACATTTATCTTCTGAAGCAACTGCAAGGTGTATTGAAATCCTACTTCCTGGGAAGTGGCTGGACATTGCCTGTTGATGGGATGTAGAGATTAATCTTTGGTTTTCCTTTGCACACAGCCTTTGCTTTTGCTTTATTAAAGTACCTTAATTTTGAGCACTGTGTTCTTTTTCGTCTTATTTTCTCGTCTCTCTGTCCTGTCGAGAAGGGGGTAGAACAACAGCTTGATGGGCACCTGACTTTCAGGCACAGCCAACCCACCACACTATCCCACTTGGTTTTCCCTGTTACTGACCATTCCCAGAATCAATTGCCACTAATATTGCCACAAAATTTCTGAAGTTTGTTGGGCTTTGGTTCTTGATACTGGTTGCAAATGAAGCAACTCAAGGCTATGGTAGAAATCTGTTAAAAAAAGAAAGTGTGGCAAACATGCATTTCCTTCTTTTAAGTAACAACATGGTAAAACTAGAGCTTTTTAACATTATGTAAGCTCCTTGGTTATTAGTGTCTGAATCAATACTTGTTTTTTCTTCAGCATCAGTAGATTATTAATTACACTTGTCAATTGGTGTGGGAATCAGGGAAACATTATCCCCATGAACCCTTGTCACCGTGAATACAAGATCATTTCAAGGCACACTATAAGACAAAGCAGAATTTCCACCTGTGAGCCAAGAGTATTCCACCAGAGTTCAAAGTGTCTTACTGGATGCAGGAATTTTGTTTGTTTGTTTGTTCCTCATAGCTGAAAAACGCTGAAACTTCCCTGAAAAGTATGTGGAGCTTATGTTTTGTCAATAACCTGTGTTCATTCAGAAGAGTGTAAGATCCATTGCAGAGCTGACTCATCTGGGATACTGTTCAAAAGAACACACATTGTGAAGCTATTCACACCAATGTTATTTGGGTTAAATATACCAGTTTACCTCAGGAAATACATCTTCAGAATGAAAGGTAGACTTAGATTAGTGGTAGGTTGACCCTGGATAGATGACAGGTGCCCACCAAAGCCACTCTCTCACTTTCCTCCACAACTGGAGCACAATTACATCTGCACTGTAATTCCTTTTTCCTTCTTAAATATGTTATCACAGAGGTGCTGCTACCTTTCTGGTTGGCTCATCCTGGGCCAGGAGTGGGTCTGTCCTGGAGCTGGTCGGCATTGGCTCTGCCAGTCACGGGGGAATCTTCCGGCAGCTTCTCAGAGACGCCCTCCCCTATAGCTCTCCCCACTGCCAAAACCTGCCTGTGCAAACCCAATGCCATAAGAACACATAAAGCTATCTCAGCACTGGTAAATTAGTGTTTCCTGAACCATATTTTTTAGGTTATTGTCTAAATGACCTTTCATCAATCATTTTATCTCACCTTAGTGAGGGGAATCTTATGCCCAAATACACCTTAAGTTATCACCGTTTGCAAGATTTTCAGACAGTTATCTATATATGCATGAATATTTTTACATATATATCTAGCTATATAGACATATACCTATACAATAAAAATACATTAAAAATATTAATTTCACTCAATGAAAAAGCCCCTATACATATCTTCAGATCTTCTTTGCTATTCCTCAGGACCCCAATTAAAATCCTGTTTTCTCATGCTATCTTCAAAGCATCTGACAATCGTTAAACTTAGAGAGTTTTAAAACCACTGCCTAGTATCATCTCTGGGCTTTATTTTACCACTCATAGCCTTCAACCATCTGTCTCAGACCATCTGTTGTCTCGTCTTCTACTTAGTTTGAAAATTCTTTGGATAGTGATTGTCTTCTTGCCTCACATTTGGCAAAGAGCTCCTGGCCTCTAATAGACTTCTAAGAGTATTTTGGTAATACAGAGAAGAGTAAGAATCAACTTAGCTGTCAGTCAAGAAAGTATATTGCAATACAGTTCAACCAAACATAAGGAAAGAAAACACTTACAACATCTGAAAGATTTCATTCTTGTGGCAACGTTTAATGTCTTACATTCAATACATTTCTGGAACAGTAATTTTCAAATGTCTGTGTATAAGCAGTAAGTGTTATTACAACTGTCTGAGCTGAAGTCGTAATTTAGATAGCAACTTAAATCCCTTAGTTTTCTAAGATTTTATGGGCTTATTTTCTTCTTCAAGTTTAGAGCTGCTGATTTTTCTGAAAGATCTCTTTGTATGAGTATTGATAATGTAGTTTTTTGGGAATATGTTACATTTTCAGTCTGAGCTATTACAGGGAAAAAATCTGGACTGAATTTTGGTCTATATTCACCTTACTCAATTTACTTATGCTGATTGTTTAAGGGTTCCTTTATTTTGGTCAAAAAATAAACCCATTAGTCATTAAGAAAATAGAGCAGTGCACCCATACACAATTAAAGTCTGGCCAGATATATCTCCATTACCATTTCCTTCAGAAACAAATTGTCAGATTTTACTTTAATTCCAAGACTACTATGAAAAATCACCTTAATTATAGAATTCTTGGCATGGCATTTATGTTGTCAGTCAACTTGATTGATTCTTATTGCTGAGTTGTCAGTCTAAAAATGTATTAAATTTATTTTCAAAATGTATTTTCATTAACTATTTTCCTGTTATGCAACTGTAATGTAAGATGTGCCTTTCAAAAAACTTCTTAAAAATCACCAAGTGTTTTTGATTACAGATTTTTGAGCTTGACTCTCATTGAGAACTTCTCCATTGCAAAACACTGAACCTAAGGAAATTGCTGCAGATTTTGTCTTGGGTTTGGTCTCACAACCAGTAAGGCTAAATAAAAATTATAAGAAAATATATGTGTATGTATTATCTTACTGGCATACATTTAAATGTCCTAGTTTATTAGAAAATGTAAAACTTTCTTTGATAAGTTACCCTTGACCATATGATAACACTATGTTAGAAGAGGTCTACAGAGATCTGCATATGAAAGTAGCAGCAGTCAAGATCTGTAATAGTTGATGAATTATGACATTAAAACAATCTTAGCTGTTCTCATACAATTCCAAAAATGCTTATGTACATTTTAGTTTTCTCTCTTGCCAGAAGTGTTCATGCATAAAACCAGGAAAAAAAAAAAAAGAAAAAAACATATAGACCATTACTGTTGGAAAGAAAGAAAAAAGAAAGGTATACTACTTATCTGATATATACATCCATAAATACACATTTTCAGTGGTTAATGTGTTCAAATAATACCTCCAACACAATATTTGTAGCGGTTAAGAAACAAAAGTAAGCCAGGCATTCTCTCTGAAAATTTACATTCCCTCCAAGAGTTGCGCTAACTCTGCAACCTGTAATAATGTGTTGATGAAAAAATACTTCCTTTGTCATGGGCTAAACGTTTGACTCATATGACTGCCTCCTGCTCTGTCAGAAGCTGGTGTAAGGATGAAGAAGGCTGTGAATACCAGCAAATAGTATTTATTTGTGCACTATTTCAAATAAAGCAATGATTTAGTGTTCACCTCACCTCTAATTTTCTGTGGTAATGGAGGGAAGGTCAAAGACCAAAAGAATACAATTTTTTGGCAATATGATGAAATTCTAGCCATAGTTGAATGTAGAAGTATACAAACATGAGTCAGTGCTACTGTATTGGCTTTGTTATCTCTTAATTCACACTAGTGCATCTTATTTTTTCTTTGTCTTTTCCTTGGTTTGATAAATGCCGCATCAAAACACTTTAGTAGACTGTAAAAAATATTTACAGACTTCTGAATGCCAACAATATTATTGCAATTATCATATAAATTATGAACAGCATTTAAAAGTTATTCTTATTTAAGTATTTTTTTTTTATTTAAGTAGTGCAGTTGAAATCTACCATCAAGTAACTACGTACCAGAGCCAAGGGAAGCAGAGAATCCACTTCATTGTGTAGGACAGTTAATTTATCTTCTTTACTCTGTAGTCCTGCTTGTCATATAAAACTGTGAGGGCAAAGTTATTGCTCAGTAACATAAGGCTTATTAAAAATAAAATACATTTCAATCCCACTTCTGAAGTTGTAAAATACAAATTAATTAGGATGCTGCCAAATAAATTATGCTGCTTATGCTGTATAAGTGTTCAACAAGTTTATGTAGTCTGAATTTTATCTGAAGTAAACATGGAGTATATTTGCATAGAAAGAGTCCAAGTAGCATAAGACAGGCAATGCAAAGGAGCCCCCTGTTTCTTTTCTAAATCAATATTTTTTTAAAGATAATTTCTTTTGCCATATTAATATATATTATGGAATAGAAACCTTCTTAAATGACAGCTCACATTTATTCTTCTATTTATATATTCCCAAAATATTTAGAGGTATAGACAAGCATGAATACAGGATTTTAATTTTTTTCCCTTTAGATAATAAAATGTTGTCACTTGTAATTGAGAGATACATGTCAGTCTTCAACCTGTCATCTAAATACTCTTCCATTACATTTATTTTAATTTCTTTTTGGTGATTAACTACATTATTTAATTTTACCTATGATTTAAGAGTATATATCCCTTCTCCTAAAGGATGAGAACTGAAAAAAAAGAAATAAATTCAAAATATTTCTAAGATCACTGCCATGTTTCCTGGAAAATAAGAGTGGTTACACTGCAAAATTGAACAAAAATGGTCTTTTGTTTTAAACAGAATTTCTAAGAGTTAATTGGTTATCAAACTACATTACTGAGTGACACATGAAGAACAGAAGCCTTTTGTGTAGTAGTGATGGAAGGAGGATTTAAAGACCTGGTAGCTTAAAATGTTCATCTCCACACCCATGGTGTTAGATACAGAGCTCTCCTTTGACTCAAAAGTACAACTGGGAAATACTTAAAAGTTTCTGAGAGATTTGAATACTCTCTTCTTCTCCATTTCAGAAGAACCAGGGGACACAGAGGCATGATAGTTACTTATTTTGAACTTGCCACTTGTATAAGAGTGCAGAGACACCTAAAAATTGATTTTCACATTATAGGTAAATATTTTCTCTCTTAATTGATCTAATACATGCTTAGTTTATGATATTTTTGGAATGCAGAGGCTGTAATCTTGTGGCTAGTGTTTAGTTGGTCTCTCTTCTTTTCTCAAAAAAACCCAAACAAACAAAAAGTCTAGTTTTATTTGGGTATTCATAGTTTTATTTGGGTATTCATTCCTTCCTAGATCATATGAGCTGGTACCTTGTTGTAAGTCATGGCAAAGAAGAAGCGTCCCAGAAATGATTTTACAAATACAGTCTACCTGTTTGGTGTTAATGAGTGACTGCAGAACCCTGGAGGTTAATAGAGGCACGACGCTTCTCAACATATTCCTCACGTTTCATCCACTGTGGATTCAGCTGTTTATGTTGGTACTAGAGCAGGGCCCCATGTGTTCACGTGACTGGAAAATTTAATGAGCCGGGTTACAGTCTGAAGCACACTGATGTGTTCATGACATATTTGTATTTCAGGTTTTCCATGAAATTGTGAAATTACTCCTGATCCACCTATGAAAGTAACGTGACTTTTAAATAAGAAGGAACTAATTATTTCTTCTGGGCATAATTTCTACACAATTTTTCATTCACTTCCTTGGCTGCTAAGAGCCCAATTGTAGATCAAAGAACATTTTTTTGGGAAATCAGACATGTCTTCTCTTTTTCCAGTCATTTGTAATTAACATGTAAAATTGATAACTTTATTTCTAAGTCTCCCAGTGTCCCCAGCTAACAACATGGTTTCAAAACTAAATGTTGTAATTGGTAGATCTTAGTTTTTCCAGACCACTTGATTTTCCTTTAAGCAACAATCATATGATGAGAATCTCTTTTTGCATCAAACTTTTTTTCTCCAGTCTAAAAATCATAAAATAATTTATGTTCTAATCTCTGCTTTTTCTGTTTGGGTCATCTGCTACTTTATTCTACTAGCCACAGCACTTTTATCTAATCTTGAAGATTCTATGACTATTTAGAATGAAGGGTGAGCTAAGCTTCATTTGAAAAATAAATGTAACTATTTTCTCAAAGTACAAAACCTGAATTTGCAACTAAAATATTAGATTGCATGAAGAACTGAAATGAAATTTCTTACCAAAATATGAACACTGGTTGTGTTGTGCTGTGGCTACCCTAATGTAGAGAAGACTTGCAAAAACGGAATGTTTTAAGTTATCAAATAAAGGTTTTAGAGGATCTAGAAATGCACTGGGAAGACAAAGAAAAGTTCTGGACGGGTAACAAAGCAATGTAGATAGAAGATTTGGCCTTAAATGTCAATAAGGAAAACACAAACCCCATTTGTTATTAAAAATGGAGATCAAAAAAAAAAAGAAAACAATAGGCCAGAGAAGGGGTAGTTTTGCAGAAGGGTTTTTTTTTTTATATATTTTGTTAGATACCTGGTTTTGGGTGTGAATTTTATTCTCTGCAAGAGAATAACTGCATTATTATATAGTCACCATAATGTTTCATTCTAGTTAGTGGCTTCTTTTTTCATTAACTTTATTTTGCTTTCCTAAGGAAGCAAAATAAAGTTCATGAAGAACTATTTCTTTAAGACAGCATATAAGTAATATTTAATTTTATTCTGATAAAGAAATAGGAAATCTTTAACAATTTTTAAAAAATGAAAATTTAATTGCTGTAGTGCCTAGGACTCTTTTGCACATAGGTAGAACAAAGCTTCCTCTCACACTGCTGTCTAAGAAACCATATAGATTTGATTCTGTGTTTAAATTAAACTTTTTCATCAGTTATTGGGCTTGACTGTACACTCAGTGAAGTCATAGGTGAAGTCATTACCTTAAAAAGGCCTTCTTTCGTTAATTTCTTTTGGCTGCATTTTTTGAGCTCCTGCCAATGTACTGACATAGATCCTGACTGAACAAGAGTTTAAGTCTTTGCTTAAGTCTGAGCACATAATTTTATCTAATTAAAATTCTATATGGATGTGGCAGGCTTCCAGCCCTCAGTCTTAATACAGTTGAAACTCACAATTGGATCAGAAGGAATTATGCTTTCAGTAAAAAAACATCAGTCCTTAGGGATGGAGGTTTGATGTTATCTTACAAAGGAAACTAAAGCTTTGTCCACACCATAAAAATACTTTTACTCCCACAGAAAAGCCTTTATTTGCTATGATAAAGTCCAGTGATGCATTCTGAAATCCTGTCTATATTGCACACAGTAATCATGTGATGACTAGAGTGAAAAAAGGATATAATTCCTTTTGTAATAAGAATTTGTTACATAAGGATTCTGGCATGGGACTGTTACATACTACAGAATACATAACCCCCGAAGTTTCATGAAGGTAGTATGAATGTATGCCTATCATTCTCTCTCACATAAATATTTTCAAAAAACAAAGAGAAAATTCTCAGTTTATTTGTTTCCTAATGATTTCCTTACATAGTTTTAACTTTCTTTTTTTAGAAAATAGATGTTATTTTTCATGTTGAATTCTGTTGAATTTATGGTTGACTGAGAGTGTTAATGCATATTCTGATCTTTTATAGTCACCAATAAAAGTGGAAATAATATTTTTAGGTGACTTATTATTTAGGTTACCCCTACATGCTAGATCAGCTGTCCTTAACACACCATCTGAAAAAGTGCTGAATAGTAAAGCAGATTTCAAGACTTTCTCAGTTCTATTCTGCTCCGATACTGGCATCCATTTAAGCCTGGATAATACATCTGTATGCTCTTCCCTTCCTGTAAAAGGTAAGAGGCAACATTATTAAAAAGGGATGATATATGACATTTTTTTTTATAAAATGCTACAGAAGGAGAGCTGTGTTTCAAGTTTAAGCACTGCAAAGGATTGTATATGCAAAACTGTAAATAAGAGTTGAGATGGTGATGTATAGATTTGTTCTAAATTCCTATGAGTGTGCCACAACTGGGTACATGTGTTTTATTTCTGTTATAAGAGTTATTATAAGAGGCTTTTGATGACACAGTAAAGCAGCAGTGTCATCTAGCACATAGCTTTAATCAAATTTTGCTTAGTGCTAGGCAGAAAATAGAATTCGTTACAATAAATATCTTGCAACTTTCTCTGTCCTTTTAATGACACTCACCTAATAAAGATAACCTCAAGTATTGGTAGTTATTTGGTAAAAAGAAATATCCCAGAAAGTATTTACTGGAGAAAGTAAAAGCCTGATATAAACATCAATGAACTAATGGGACATGTTTTGAAGGCTGGATCAGCATTACAGTTCTAAGAAAGTATTATCTAATCTGGAATAGTAGCATTTTGGATCCTCAGTGTTGGACAGCATCTCCTAAATTTAATTTAATTTTTAAAGGTTTTATCATGATTCAATGTGATTTTAGGATGAATAATTTCAAGCCTTCATGGTCATAAATATAGCATTCTTTAATGTTTGATGGAGGAGAATTTTTCTTGTGGGGAGAAAAAGTGTTATCATGATGGAAAGTAAATAAAATGACTGATATGTTCAAACAAGTCTTCGTACAAGTAACACCATTTTATTGCAAGTCAGAGTATTTACTCTATTTCTGCATATTTTCTCTTTTTGTAAGATTATCTAACACTGACTAAGCTGTTTAATTTATAAATTGTGATTGGAATCTGGCATTTAGGGGTGAGCTTTCTTAAATGGTTGTAATTTTAATGTTTTATATTTCAAGCTCTTATTTTTCTTTTAAGCATTCTTATTTGAATTATTGAAAAGTGCTATTGATGCCTAGCAACAAAATTTAAGTCTACCTAATCAAGTATAAATGTATAGACATATAATCTTAACTAGAAGATAAAAAAAGAACACTCATCAGCTAAAATTAAAAAAAAAAAAAAAAAAGGAATTGAAAGGAAATAATGGCCAAAGATTTAAAGTCGCTGTCTGGAACTGGAAAGGAACAGAGAATCCCATACGGTGTTGCCAATCTATAAATAAGCAATTAAATTTATTGGCTATAGCAGAAGAACTTACATGTTCACTCATGTGAATACAGGCTACACAGTCTGGCCTTGAGTGAGTACTTCTGCATAAAGAATCCAGGAATATAAAGCAGTATTGATGTGCAAGTTAAAAACAGGTAAACCTTGAATGAATTTCAGGGACTTTTTTTTCCCCAACAGTGCCTGTTTCATACCAGTTATGCATCTAGGAAAAAAAAAAATGCATATGTTTTTCGTGATGAAGATCATTAAGGAGAGAAAACTTTTCTTTTATAAAGTATTATTTTTAACATTTATTTTGAAATCCACCTCCTTCTTGTCCCATGCAATCTTTGACCTTGTCAGTTTTAATAGGTTTTAACTTTTATTCAGCTGTCATATTCTTGCTCTCATTTTCCTTACTAAAAAACCTACCATCTGTCTGAACCAGCAATATTTTCATTGTTAAGGCATCTTCTCCCACAACATATGTCTTCAATTTCTAATGTGAATCAGAATACTTGAAGAATGTTGTCACTGATCATGCCGCCAATCTGATTGAATCAGCCTTGACATTTTGCCAATTAAACTGTGCACTTTAAAGAGAAGTATAAATAGCACTTACTTTATTGAAAGTTTCAGTATGGCTTACTAGAATAATGAAACATAGTTTCCTATATTTTTGGAGAGATTCGTGGAATAACAGGAATTTCAGTTTTGTGGTCCACTTAATAAATTACATTTGTAGTAACTTGCTTACTAGAAGAATTTTTAAATATTAGATATTTTAATTTTTTTACATCTAAATTATCAAATGAATTAACCTAATAAAATATGCATTTGCATAATTCTGGAAGAATGACATAGTATAAAAAAATGTTCAGCCCATGGAATCTATGACATATTATAGTGTTGTCTCTTTCTTGCTCTCCAATGCCTGATTCAAAAAATATGTGGTCTTTCATATTACCTATTCACAGACGCATTAATCTGACATCTTTTCCTCAGTAGCAGAATTTCCGAGATATATTTTGTCATTAGAAAACAAAAACTTCTAAGGATGTGAAAGGAAGTGCAAGAGAATAGAAAATCCAAATGTTGATGGAAAAAGTCTTTAATGTGATTTCCTTTTGAGAGTATATGATCAGGAAAACTGGTTTCAGCTGGTAGAAATTAGGAGCACAAGGAGACTTCACTATTAGTTCCTACAAACAGCATATTCTTCACTGGCTTTTTTTCATAGACCTTTGAACAGTTTAGTCCTGCAAGACACTGAATGTCCTGTCTCCTTCCTATTCAAAGGTTTCCAATAAGGCTAGTCAAACTTTTTCCAGCAGACCTACTCTGCAGTATAAAATTATGCTTTGACCACACGGATTTCTTCCTAAGTCTTCTTTTCAGAGTGTTTATTTGGGACATTTGTTCTTAAAATCTAGATGGTCAAACCTTGATAAATCCCAAATGTGAAAGAAAAGGTAAAATATGATTGCTTAATAACTTTTTGTTTAGGTTACCATGTATAGACACGTGTTATGCAACTATACACATATGATGTATGTGTGACATTACAAATAAATGCAACACATGTAGATATCACATTGTCTGCATATGCATAGAACACAATGCCAGATTCAATGGTGTCACCTCAGTATGCAGAAAGAAATAGAAAAAAGACATTACTCACACTAAAACCCTGAATTTCTGCATGTGAAGTGTTAATTGGTGGCAAAGACTAATGCAATTTTCTCAGTTCAGAGCTGATAACCCTAGGCAGCTAATAACTTCTCTGCAAGGCCTTCCACCAGCCAAACAGCAAAACTGGGACAACTGACTTGATGAAGTTTTTTTTCTTCTTTAAAACTTAACTCAGTTGTCCTTTCAGTTTTTAAGCTGTTTTGTTAGCAGCTGTTTCTGTTACCTACCCTCTGTATTTCAAGAAGGAATATGCGGAGCCACTGTTTGCATTTAAGAAGAGAGCTATTTACCTTCAAAAACAGCCAATATCTTTGACCCTACAGAAAAGTTCCTGTGTACACTACCTGAGAATGAACTTGCATCTTGCAAAATGTGTGCATATACATATTTGCTATGGGGAAGCCTTGAGGAAGACCATGGGAAAACAACACAAAGTTATATTATTTGCATTAAAAAATGCAGTTGTGTTACTGAGTCATAGCTCTTTTCATGAGATAGCGCAGTAGCCCTGACCTACCTATCACACAAAGTCTCAGTTTGTCCCTAAGCTGTAATTTTCTTACATGACTAAAAGGCTTGTACAATGCCCTGGTCATTGATGTGCCATGGTATTTACTAATAACAGAAGGATGATTGCAGTTCTTCTGCATATACAAACAGTGATTTTCAATAAATGTAAACAGGTAAAACTAAAAAGAAAAAGCAAAGAAAATACAGATATACAGAGAAAAAGAAGTCATTGCTTTCATCACATTTAATGTAGAGCAGAAGATGATAGAGAATATAATTTATTTCCATTTGACTGGGAGAGGTTGGCCTTTGATTTCTGTATCTGGGACACAGAGTATGGGTATTTTAGGAGAAAACAAAAGCTTGTGTCCAAGACCAGTGTAATGAGTTAAAGCCTTACATTTTCAAAATATGAATCTCGTCTATTTTAAGATTGGACTGATTTTAGGAGAACTGTCAAGCAAGGACACATGGTTTCACAGAACATTTTTATAACTGAACAGAAGTTTATGTGAGGAAACCTTTATTTCTTGTGCCAGTATTTACCCAAATTGAGATTATCACGAATCTTTATTATGTTCTCCCTTGCAATTTAAGACAGATACTAAAAAAGAAAAAAGTACAGCAGATCAGATATTTTATCCCATGGTGAGAATAACAAACAAGATGAGACTTATGTAGAAGGAAATTTGCATTCCAGTCAGTGTTCATGTGTATAATCAAGTACTGTGTGCAGTTAAATGAGTCTGTTGTCTTGCTATAATGAGTATCTACATCCATCCTAACAGTTAATGAGGAATAAATGACTTATTATCAATGAATGGCAGTATCTAAATAGCTTTGCAACAAAAACAGAATATTAATATGTGTAGCTAAAATAGATCTTAAATGATAATGAACTTGCTCAGACTATTAATTATTTTAAAAGCCTGTAGTAAGGTTTAATGCTTCTGGATGGAATTGGAGCTCCACTGGTTCAAGTGCCTTATATGTTTGCAGGGAGTTAACAAATGACCCTTTAAAACTATCTTATAGAACTGAATGGAAAAGGGCTTTTATGAAATACCAGGTCCACCATAAAAAATCAGACCAGAGATCTCTCTAGTTCAGCATTTTATTCCCACCAGAAATTAGGCCTACTCACTTCAGTGGAATCAGCAAGAATAGTCCCTATAGCTGATGGTGCATTAACTGACTCACTTCCTAATCATCAGCTGAGGGTGAGCCTGTGCCCTGAGGCACAAAGGCTATGCCTTTTGCTATCTTTTTTTCTTTTCTTTAAAAAGAAGATTTTCCAGCAGAAAGATCTCTTTGCCACATGAATGTCAATTTCATTTCTCTAATTTCTAAAATCTTGGTCTCAGTGATACCATGTTCAGACCATGAAACTGCAATAATAGCAGAAATTTGGCTTAAGTTTTCCTGGCAGTGAGTAGATAAAGTGACCTCTTATCTAAATAGAGTAACAAATTCCAGATGAAGAATTAATTGTGGACTTGCTTTTAATTCTTCTTAACTTTAGCCAAGGTCTCAGCTATTATTTGCATCTAGGATGCTATTCACAGAGCTTGGTTTGATTCAGAAAAATTAAGGATCTCAGATAGCCTTAAGTAAAACAGTAGAATACTAAACAAGTTTTGATCACACCATGTGATGCCACAAAGTTCATGTAAAACTTGCTTGGATTTCGTAATATCAAGGACACAGATCTAGGCATTTCTATTTTCATATTCTTCCACTAAGATTAGGAAGATAATATGGGTTAAAGAGAAAAAAATTGTGGTAAGAATCATTATTATAGTTATTTTTAATGGAATTTCCCTTTTCTCTTAGACATTTCAAAAGTAATATGTATTTAAACTGTGTTTCTGGAAGAAGAGAAACTCCCCTCTTATGCTCTAAGTGAAATTATTTAGAACACAACACAAAAAAAAATTAAACCTCACTCTAAATTCTTATGAGTACACAGGTCAACAAGTCTAACGTAATATGTTATATAATAAACGTCACTGTTTGCAATCTGATCTAAACACACAATAATATATATTTATGCAGGTAATTAATGAGTGCTACACTGGACTTGAAACAATCTATATTTGAATTTCAGATAATGAGTGTTTCCTAACTAGCTAGCTGTCATAAGAGACTTCCAGACAATTTCCGGAATAAATTTTTGCTATACTTCTTTTCCTGATTCAGAGAAATTCTCAAACAAAAGTGAGCATGGTAGAAGTATGCACAGAAAAGAATTATAAATATATTGTTTCCCTCTATTTATTCTTTCATGCTTTCATTTCAACTCAAATTCAATAATCTTAGTACTATGTTGTTGTTAGATAGGTTACAAAGATTCACCTGAAGTCTAAACCAGGGTCATCTAAATCTGTAAATATTAACTAGATCTTTAACTCAACTCTGTGTTCAGTTTGGTGTCTGCTATAGACAAAAACTGTCTGTTTCTGATTTTATATAATTCCTTCAAAGAGATACACAGCATCCTTCCAGTACCTAAAGAGGGCCTGCAAGGAAAGCTGGAGAGGGACATTTTACAATTACATGTAGTGACAGGAAAATTATTTATGTCTTTAAACTGAAAGAGGCTAGATTTAGACTAGTTATGAGAAAGAAATTCCTCACTGTGAGGTGTTGAGGCACTGGAACTGGTTGTCCAGAGAAGTTATGGATGTCCCATCCCTGGAGGTGTTCAAGGCCAGGTTGGATGGTGCTTTGAGCAATCTAATCTAGTAGAAAGTGTTCCTGTCATGGCTGGAATTAGGTGATCTTTATGGTTTCTTCCAGCCCAAAAATTTTGTGATTCTATCATTCTGAAGTTCTGTTACCCATTTTGGTAGCTAGTTGCCTCCTTAACTCAGCTAAAACAAACTGGTATTTCTACTTCAAAGTACTTGATGACCTAATACAGTTAACAAACCAGTAAGGTGTGTTAGACATCTAGACATCTGATGTCAAGATATTTGAGTAGTTTTTGTTACACCCAAAATCTCCTTACCAGTTTAAAGGAAATACAGATGCAAAGCCTGTAATTTATTAGTGTAATTGAAATATTAACTGTCTAATTGAAGATTTATTAATACAAATAAGAAAGATTAAATAAAAATTGATTGCCCCAGGACACTCAGACATCCAATATTTTCTAGGAAACTTCAGTGACTTATGCTTCATTCTTTCTTGCTCACCCATTTTTAAAGTTAGAAGTTAAAGCTGAATTACAGACACAATTGAAAAAATAAATCAAGTTTATGCAGTAAATCAGTCAAATACTAAAAAAGTTCTAATTCAAAAGATACAGCCAGTTCAGTAGGTAAGCCATATCCTTGGATATGTCACTGCTATGGTAGTACTCATTCAAGGTTTTCTTCTAAAGACGAAGGATTAAGGCATTTGTTGTAATAGAAAATGAGAATCCGTTTTCATGAGGAGATTGTGCAATCTCAAGGTCTAAGGATTTTCTGAGAGGAAAGCTTAAGCTGTTAAGGAAGTATTCTGCAACCAAGAAAAATTCACCTTAAATAAAAAATCCTTATATAAGTGTGAGCACTTAAGCAAAGTAAAAGCATTATTCTCTTCAACCAAGTATTTTAATTGATCTCTGGAGAGTGTGTAGGAAGAAAGAGAACGGTTGAACTGAAATAGTTGAAATCCCAAATCGTATCCTAAATAAAAGTATTATAAGATGCCGTCAAAAATATGCAGTAAAACATTTAAAATCACAAAGTCAAAGTTTGTTCCATTGCATGCACCAGACACTGAATGCTTTCTGAAAAGGATGTGCTACTTTTCAAGAATAACATGACAAAATTGCTTCAAACATACAAAAAAAGCTTCTCTATTGGCCTGTACAAACAAAAATACAAGAATTTTCAAGATGCAAAGAGCAGTGGAAGCATTAATGAGTATTATTTATTCTAAGAAACAAACAAAGGGTATATATTTTTA
>VXAX01006963.1:194700-255468 GCA_013399835.1 Leptocoma aspasia
AGAAATATATTATATTTTATATATACTAAGAAACAAACAAAAAAGGGTAGATACTAGAATAGTGAGAGTAACCCCTAATTTAAGAAGCATTGCATGTAGTGAATCAGATTCCGATTTTTAGAATGTATTGGTTTAATGTTTGGAGTAAACAAACCAAAAATGTTTGCTATCAAAGCTTTCCAAATTTCCCACACCATAAATTGTCTTTACACCTGCTGTTTATGAGACTGTAAAGGTGTCTTATCATGCTAGCCGCAGAAAATATCATGGTCAAAAAACCAACAGTGCTATGACTGCAACCTGAAAGCGATTTTCAAGGGGAGTGCTAAAGAGTATTACACTAAAAAGTGGTTTAAGAGTAAAGATGTGCTTTTATGTTCATTTAAGTCAGAAAAATAATATGCAGTTTGTTTTGGTACATAAACTGTTCAAGATTCTGTGTCCATTTTTTAGTTGTAGGTAAAATATTATGCTAGATTTTCCTGGATAAAGTCACCTTGATACTGATGAAATATTAGAGAGAAAATGCTTGGTACAATAATAGCTTTGCTCATTCATGTCTTTGCTATGTAAGATTAATAAACGTATTTTATTTATGATTTATAGTAGCACTAGGGAATCTAACTGTTTTTCTTAAGTAAAGACATAGATGTCTTTTTTTCTTTTTTTTTCTTTTTTTTCTCTTTATTTTTTGTTATTTTTATGATTAAATCAGTTTTAATGTTTCATTTTAGTATCTGGTTGTCAGTTACTATCCATCAGCAATTCTTTTATACTTTATTATAAAAAGGTTTTCCCTGGTACACTCTATTTCATAGCTTTTTCAAAGAAATCACATGAAAAGTGTGAAAGCGTTCAATGAGCCATACATGCCTACGTAAAGTTAAATATACATTTTATCTCCGTTGCATATTTATTTTATGAAGTACGTCACTTGCTTCACAGTGAGTTGGAAACTTAAGTGCTGCTTTTCACATAAAGTCACCCATTAAAATTATTATCTGGTTGCTAGAACTATTCTTCTGTGATTAAAGCTATCCCCAAGCCCTTTAATTTTGTATGTTTCTACTGCAGCAAGTAGTCTTCAGGTATACTGTGAAATACAGACCAGTGAGTTTGGCATCAATACTGTTATTCACACCTTCTGTAACAAACCAGAACCCATAATTAATTAATTTCTGTTTCATTGATAGAGCACATTAATTTTCTAAGTTGTTGCAGGGCTGTGTACTACCATTATGACTATCAGCTGACACCTTAATTGTACAAAACTCTGAAGTCATGAAGGTAGTTTATGAGCAAGGTTCTTGGTGAGCAGGTATTTATTTGTTTATTTATTTGTTCACAGAAATGCAGTGAGTTCTGTGTTTTATGGGCAGGTGGATAGCAAACTTGGTCAAATCCCCTCTACCATATTGAGGAGAAAATAGCTCACGATACATGGCTTAAGCTTTGCTGAATTATACTATGTAATTTTCAGTCTCTTGTAGTGCCTTAGAGAGGACATTGACTTTGCTGGAAGAGAAGGTAATATGAGGAATACATTACAAATGGGAACAGAGAAAACATTATAAAATATCTAACTTAAAAAAAGCTTTAGAAGGTTTCACATTTTAAAGGAAGACAATGGGAGCTATACTCCTAAGGGTAAATTTTTTAGATTATTTCATTGGAGCAGAATATTAAACTAATGATTGCCAGTGAAGAAAACTTTGGGGAAAGTCCAATGCTTCCAAAAACTGGATTTACATGTATTTGAAGAAATGTTCCCATGTTAAAATTTTTGGATTCTGACCAATGACAAAACCCCATCTGAAATAAAATAAGTAGTCTGCTTCTGCAATCGGTAAGAAGAAAAAAATATTAGCAGTGTGCATGGAATCAGGATTACGGCACAATCTTCTTTGCCTGTTTTCCTTGTGACTAGGTCAGAAAAACTAAGAGTAAAAATGGTCATTTCAGAAATCCTTTGATTCTGGCAATCTGGAAAATTATGAAAATCTGATGTATAACCAGGCATTTCAGAATCTGTTGTTTCTGACCTATGATTTTTCAAGAGAAATCCAACTTTTAGCAAAATTAAATGAGCTATTTCCAAGTAGCTGCATCCTTATATAAAAGCATGAATACTTACTTCTTACAGCTGAGACACTGACTTGCAAGTTCAGCAGCCAAAAATCAAAAACTCAGCATTTGGCACCAAACAGCTGATCAAGCTCAGACAAAAGATCAGTTTTGCTTCATTTTTTGATATGTGTAAATATAGTCTTGAACACTTTCTTTGAAGTGACTAAAGAAGTAGTTCATTTGGAGTTAAATATTTTGATTTTCAAATTTTCTTCTTTTCAGCAAAGTTTGACACAATGTCAGAGGATCAGTTGTATTTTTTCATAAATAACTATTCCAAACGCTTCCAACTGCACTTTATTTTTTATTTAAACTAAGGGAATCCATCACAACTTGGTAAGGCAAGTCCATGCCTATAAAACCATAACATATAAGTCAGGAAAGCATGTCCAAGTGGTTTGGGTTTTTTTTTTATGTATTTCTGAATTGGAAAAAAGTGTTAAATGCACCTCTGATAAGACCATGAGTCAGCCAGAGCTTCTAGGTAAGTCTAGTATAGCTTAAAGCAAATATAACAGAAGCCACATGAAAAGCTTACACACTCTAAAGATAAGCTTTAATAAAAGACAGAATCATAACTGAAGCTTTTTTTTAGTGGAACAGACCTGCTAAGGTGGGTGATAAAAAAGTATGTAGAAAGCAACCTCCCAGACTGTTCTGTCCTTAAAGGACTGTCTCTCCTCCAGCCTGGCTCTTGGTTTAGAACTTAGGGCCTATGACAAATCCTTTTCTCACTAACACCCTTGAGTCCTGCCTACGTGTCTGCTTGCTTGTCATCAGAGGGATCATAGGAGTTTTTGTCACTTGTTTGGGTTTCGTACTTTCTTAGTGTCCCCCATGCTGCTTATCCAGCAGGAGCTACTCACAACAGACATTATGAATCATATTTTGGCACTATGTATACAGAGATTTATTGCAATGGACTTTTTCTTTAGAATTTATTATTTTAAAAATTAAAATGTTGTCTACTACAAAAAGAAGAAAATAAGTGATGGTTAAAGTGACCATAGGTGTCCAACTTCATGAGCCTCACAGATCTTCCATGACAGAATAATCTGAGTATGTAGTTAAGCTTGATTTGATAACTTGCTATTTGCAGTACTACTCTTTACCCATGAGACTATTAGATCTATCTCCTACATAAAAGACCTGGTATGACCTGGTTCATTGTATTGGCAAACATATACATTTCCACATCTTCTGCTCAGTTACTAAATAGTAAGGTGGTAGCTACTGATCCCTAATTTCACCAGTGTTTGGAGCCATCATAAATGCATAAAATATCCTTTAATCATCTGCAAGCATCACCTCTACAATTCTGTTGATATTTTCATTAAAAAACAAAACACAAAAAAAACCCCAACTACAAAATGTGTCAACATTGAAGTCAAGTTTGTTGTAAGAGTTCTTTATAAGTACATCAAAATTAAATAACTTAATATGTGTCACTGTTGAGCCAGGAACAAGAACGAAAGGCTCCGATTCCTCAGAAGGCAAAAAGAGAATTTAATAAAAATCCTGCATGTCTTTAATAACAAGACTCACTAAGCTAAGACCTGATTGGTCCTAGAGAAAGCACCTCTGACCCCATTGGTGAACTAACAATAACACACTCTGAAAGACAAATGGCTAAATGGCTTATAAACAATGGCTACAGAGGAAAGATAACAATAGTTTATAATTCCTTCTTTCTGAGTTTCCCAGGCTAAATTATCTCTGTTCTTTCTTCGACTGAACTGAGAATATCCACAAATATGTAATACAAATGCAAGCATTACCATTAGAAGACCTGTAATAGTGGCTGCTTGTGTTATTGGCCAAGAAATTATAGTTCTTTCTTATAAAAGATACAAGAGCAATGACCTGGATGATTGTAGTCTATGCTATAGATATTCCCAAACTGGCCAGTTATGGAAATATATAATCATTTGGGACTGAAAATCATGTCTAAATGAAGAATTAGACTGAAGCTGGGGAAATATATCTAATTAATCTGAAGGATATTTTAGAGGATGTTCCTCTTATGGCCCCACAATGCAGAGTGAATCTCCTTGTTTTCTGCTTTCACAGAAATGTTTAATTCTCAAAAGTTCAAGGAAAATTCTTGAATATTTTGCAACCTAATTTTTGTCTATATAACTCAAAAACTACTAAAAATTAAGTTTAAGAGAAAAAATACATAATGAAGGTGCACAAATTTTTTTAGGTCTCAGTCATACCTCCTAAATATAAAGCATGTCAGTTTGTCATTGCTTATCTGCCTTGTTTAACTGTTGAAAAGGAGCATAAATTGTAAAGAAATACCAGATATTACATTTGTGCATATAATGTCAGTCAAAGTGCATCTGATTATCAAGTCACATGACTTCTTTCTATGCTCTGCTGGATCAGATTTACAGATGGCAAAATATATCTGTCTTCTCATATGTGGTAATCAATCCCCTCTTTTCATAAAATAAAAATCTGGAGAAAAAAAAAGCCTTTTTTTTTTTTTTCCAAACTGTTTACAGAAATAGTAACTGGTTGTTAAATATGCCATTGCTAATAATTCATATTGTTTATCATATATGGTAAGACATTATTAGCAGCTGCATCATATGATTTGTTTTTTCCCTTTTATCACTTAGATACAGTCAAATGACTATGGACATGTCATTATAACCAAAACAGATGAAAAGAATAAGTGATAATAGTAGGGTATACATATAAAGGAAACAAAAACCAAAACAAAACAAGAAAAAATATCAGTTAAATTTAATTCATTGAAACCCTTATATTTATTCAGCCTGGGCTAAAGGAAAACTATTTGCTGTGTAAATCTGAACTTACCTTCCGGATTATTGGGAAATTCATGTACATGTTGTGAGCAAGTTGTTACAGTTCAATTTATTTTGGCCTGTTGTCTTTATAAACTCCACTGAAGCTGTTCCTGTAAATGCCATCTCATTATTTTATGTTTCAGCATGGATAATTTTGAGGTACTTTACCTGAAAGATGCTTTTTGGAAATAAATTGGTTTGACTTTGTCATGTAAGAGTAGCAGAATACTTACTTTTCAACTGACTTGGGTTGTTCCCATTAAAGTGTTATCACAGTGGGTTTTCAGTGTTCTGATGTTCCCATGAATATGCTACAAAGAAAAAAAAAGGGAAACAAATTGTAAACAAAATTTATGTTTCTTCCATTGTTTTTTACTTTATTTCTACCCATTATTTTCCAGATGGTGTTTATGTATGAAGTGTATACTTAATGTACACCTGTTGCAAAGGAATTAATAACTAATATTAGAGAGACCTTTTAAGATGGATGGAATGTTAATCAAACTTGTATACAGTGCATGAGTTCTTTATAATTTTTCAAATTTAAGAGCTGTATATCAGACAATATTTTAAACTTACTGGCTTTGTGTCTCAAGATTCTGTTGTATTTCTGAGGCTTTGAATTTTTTTTTTTTAGAGGAAAAGGAATTGCTTTGTTTTGCAAAAGAACCTGGAGCTAATAGTTTTCAGATATGCATTGTACTTTGGTACCTTGCAGCTAATCATAAATCCTTAAGCAGTGACCTGATATTCATTGCTAAAAACGTCACAAAGAAAGTTAATGAAATCTAAGAAATATCTAGGTTATTCACAGAAATCATAGCTCCTGGAATAAATAGACAATAGTCTACAGTAATTCATATTTAAGAATGAAAAAAAGTGAAGGAGTCTGCCTGCATGATTCCTGACAGGCAATGCCATCAAAAGCCTGTGGGAAAATATTTATTTCTGTACTACCCCCTGATGTAAATATCACAAGGGAGGGAAAAGAGCACTTTTAAGCAGTATCTGGGTGTGAAAAGCTTATTAGGGAAAGGCGCAGATGTGCAAAGGTGAGACAGTCAAATTTGTCAAATTGGTGTCAGAAATAAAGGACTGTGCTAGTTCCTTCAGGTATTTAAATATGTCACTGACACCACAGCATTGAAAAGTCTCCTTAGGCCAGTGTTTGCTCCCTGCTGCATGACATCTGCCCCTAAATTTTCAAGGCAGTACACAGAAATGTTGCTTTCTAGCTCTCACTACAGTCAAAAGAAATTGCTTCAGATCTGGAACACAGTATTTCACAAAAAACACTATTGTGCCTTTTGCAAGTGCTATACAGCAGAATTAAGAACAGACTGTTACTAACCCAATAACTTTATTTGTGTGACACATACTGTGCATTTTCATCTATTACACAACACAGTTGAGAGAACAGATATTTTGCCTGTTTCAGTTACACGTCCAAGCTGTGGCTCACAGGAAGAAATGCTTCCCTTGGATAATAATGAATTGAGAAAAAACTTCCAGAATAGCATTATAGTGTACACATTACTTCCTATACCACAGAATAGTCACTGCATATAGCTTTTCTCTTTGGTGAGAAGGTATCCATCGATTTCTGATCTTAGCACCAAACAAAGCAATTCTCTGCAGCCTGTTTTAGTGTCAACATTATTGGCTGCTGCAAATTGAGGACAGGAAAGAATATACATACCTGCATACACTTCTTACACCTCTGACTTAATGACACATGAAGATAGAAACAGACAGGAAGGAAAAATTTGCAAGTGACTGCAAACCTCTCTGGAAGAATGGGAGCATCCTGGAGTTGGCATGTACATGCCAGGCTTTTTCTGGCTGGATAATTGAAACTAGTCCTGAGATAAGTTTGGTAGTGTTTAATTGCCTAAGGATGAGACAGTACTATATCCATTTACTTAAATCTGGAGCTCCCCAGGAGATGAGTCTCACTGCTCCAGGAGCCATCACTTCTTGTTGGGAAAAGTACCATATCCAGGTCATGACTAGGGACAGCTCAGCATGCAGGTGCTGCTATTTATTTCCATTATGATACATTCAGTTACCTGACTATTGTAAACTTACTTGCTTCAGCAAGGTGGAATTAATCAGGGCACATCTTTAGACATCTGAAAATAATTGAAAAGCCGGTCTTCCTAACTTGGGCTACAGTCACCTTCGGTAAGTCATTGGTATGTACCTATACCTGCAATAAAATTAATGGGCTTTGAATGCCACAGATGGTCATTGCTATCAAACTCTACATTTTAAAAATTACTGGAAGTATAAAGCAAAAGCAAGGCTTAGCCACTCTTAATATAATCATCTTTAGGAAGCCTTCTGCAGCATACAAAGTGGTTTTTGATAAATGGCAATGTAATGTCCTATATTTTCCCTTGTTCTTCTTCTGTCCAGCCTCTTTTCTTCAGGGTGACTTGGTTCTCCCATGAAGATTTTTCCAAATAACACTACCACATTTGTATTTACCTTTGAAAAAAGAAGATAAGAGCAATGAAGGGAAGGGGATGTTGAACTTTGAATTAATTTGATTTTCATTCCAGAAGTGCATACTTCTGACTGTAAGTGAATAGCATAGTTTAAGAATAAGTTGCATTTCTGTCACTTTGTGTTACGTTATTCTGGTCTGAGGTAACATGATGTGATCAAAATAAACATGAATTAATTAGACATGTACATTTGCCTTATTTTAATCTGACAGAGCTACTCTAATGCTATATTAAGAGAAAAGCTACAGAGGCACGAAAAATTTAAGCCACTTGATAGATCTTTTAAAATTCTGAATCATTATTTTAAAGTTTGATAAACTGGGTTTGAAATATTATTTTATCAAGTCAAGGCTGTTCATGCCTGTGCATATTTTCTCAGGAAAAGTAATGAGAAAATGGACTAATTGTATTCACTGTCACATAGATTTTGAAATCAGAAGAGCATTAACAGCAACATTTTCTGCTCTTAATATTCTGCACTTGAAAGAAATAAAAGCAGGAGTCGTAGACTGAAAGAAAGGCATTTGGTTCTTCTGCAATTAATACTTTAAAATAGTGGCTGCATATTCATTCTTCCAAGAAATGTTCACTTTAAATCACATAGTAAAGCAAGGACATATAATGGTAGGTTTTTATACTGTAAAAATTACGAGATTGCTGGGAGAACCTGAGAATTATGTTTGTCCACTCAAATGCAGACTTATCAACACTAATCACATTTGTGCCTTCTTTTACATTTCATTCATCAGTAAGAAGGTACCCATTGGAAATATTATTGTCTCTTGCTTTACACAAAGAAGAAAGCAGGAAACTCCCTGGCAGAGTGAAAGGGAGACAAATCACACTCCAGGGCCATTGCTTCCACTCAACAGAGAATTTTGTGCTTTAACTAACAGAGCATGAGCATATATTGCTTTCCCATGCACTGCACTTCTCAAGATCAAGGCGTCTTGCTTATTGCAATTCAAATTAACATATGTGTTTGAAGGTTAAGGTATTATACTGATCTTGTGCCTTTTCTTTCCTTGAAGCACTCTATGGCATATATATATATATATGTATATACAACCATAAATAAACATGCACATATGTAGATGTGTGTTTCTTCTCTGTGCTTTTAAATAAGTGTAAGAACAGCAGCACATTTCAATATGTACTGACTGAAAACAAATCAAAGGATGGAATTGACACATTATTTAAATAAATCACAACATTCCCTTCTTAGTGAGCAAAATGTCTAAGTACAACGTGGATCTTGAAACAGACAATTTTCTTGAACAAAAAATGGGGATCCAATGGCAATACAGAGAGGCTGCTGCTTTTATAAGTGAACTGGAACGAATATGGTTGGCTCAGTTATAGGCTACATCTGTGGAATAAGCATCTTGCCATTCATATATCTGTGGTTTCAGTACTTCTGTGGGAGTGAATAACTCCAAAACTCCAAGTACTGAACTTAAGTCTTTTTTCTTTTCTCTCTTGAGTATTCATCCATAATTCTGCCAACTTAAACCGCATGGAGAAACAAGTAATTACAAATTACACTACAATTTAGCTTATATATGGGAAATATAGATCTGAAAGTAAACTTTCTAATCAAAGCATTACATTCTGAGCCAGCAACAAATTAGTTTGATTAGTTATTGTGCAAACTGTTGGCCTAAGAAGCCATCTGTAAATAAAGACAATTGGAAAAATATTGGAGATTATAAACAGCCATAATGTTAACTTGCTTTTGCATTTTCTCACCATGTAGTGCCAATGTGACATTGTAGAATCTGCACAGTAACAGTGTATTATGAATATGTAAATATGCCAAATATGCTGTAAGCTCCAGTCTGGCATGTTGATAAAACACAAAGTTACTGCATGCTCTGAAACTGAGCATTAGCTCTCCACACTTGCTAACATTAATCCAAACTACTTCATGTACTGCAGCTTGAAAGGTGTTCAATTAAAACTCATTCTGCCTGGTATAAATTACTATTATTATGTTGTGAAAGAGAACCTGCAAATATCTGCTAACTTGTTATATGTGCACTGCCCTTACTCTCACCTCACCTCCCAGACAGCCATTTCGGAAAATTGCCTTTAGTTATTTAAAATTCTGTCATGAGCTGGTTTAAGCAAAACAATGAAGAACTGAATGCATGCATAATTTTTTGAGAATTTCATACTTTAGGCAACTGGATAATAACTGTTGGCAATAGCTGTATTTTGAACATTTATTTTTATTTCCAGGGTATTTACTTACACGCAGGCGCACACACACACATACTTTATTAGACTGATGTTCATTGCTAAAGTCCATTGATTTGTCTCAAACTATTTTTAAGAATAATCAAATATTAGGTCACTTTCAGCTCTCAAGTCTTAGAAAAATAATTCATTCATCTATTGATTTGATGAGAAAAAAAAACCATGCAATGTTGCAGTTATTCTCTCAGTTTTTAACACTCAATAGGGTGAACTGTGTAGATGAGCTATCCAAACACAAGTTCTGTTATTCTCAGACAAAAAAAGGACACATGTAAATATCTAAATGAGAGTCTTCTGACAAACAGACTGGTTATGTGGTTGCTAAAAATGTCACATTAATCATATGGAAAGTTTAACTTTTATAATGCAGAGTTAAGGTATGTTTGAAAGCACTCGTTCTGAAAAGCTCTTGTAAATACTTATAAAACCGGACAAGTGTCACTATATTTGATTTCCATAAAAATTATTCTAAGCCCCCGAATTTCCAAATTAGAAAGGTCCTTAAATGGATGTCTAACAGATATATAGGTAATTTTACTAACATCCACTTGTACTTAATGGCAAGCATATGCCAGCCAACATTTTCTAAATTATGGCTGACTCCTGGGAGTTTTGCATAGCTGAAGACCAAACTGTGGAATGAACGCAATTAAAAACTTGGCAGTATTTTCGATGCCTTCACTCTCCAAACTCCCAATGATGGCTATAAAATCAGGCAAATTTTGCAAAAGCATACAAGGACAGCAGTGTATGTATGCTGGATAAGATCTTTCATATATTTGAGCAGTATCTGACAGGGTCTCTAAGGCTTTCAGGGACATCTAGCATCTTTGTCTGTTCCCTGGCTGTACTTGTAGGTTTTCTAGTACAGCTTGAGAAATATCTGCTAGTGAAAGCCTGAGAAAAGGCTCTCTAGGCCATAGAAACCTGTGCAACTGGCTAAAAAATTGTTCACGTAGTTGTAGGGTTACCAGCACCTCAAGGGTGTTGCTGCAAGAGAGAAGTACCTCAGATGTCATTGTGGTTTTGCCGCGAATCTCCTGATCGTTTGCTTGTCAGAAGAGACACCCTAGGATCATGGTTCCTGCACTCAGCTTGCTGGCTGGAGGAGTCCCATTGAATCATACTTTATCTGGTCCATAGTAAGTCCTCCCGATACCTTAAATGCCAAGCATTGCACCCTACATGTCCATTCCTTTTGTGCAACCCTATGTGTCCATTCCTCTTTCATGCAGGCATAGCCTAAAATTGTCTAATTTTTTTAGGGCATTTACAGTTGTAGGCAGGCATCCTGATAGTTTTTTTTAATTAATTTGTATGTGTCCTTTTAATTTTTAAAGAGATAAGCAATGCACTATAGTTATTCTGTAATCACTTTTCAAATTGGCACAAATTTTTTCTACAGTTTGGTAGACTAACTTCAGACTAATTCAAATATTAATCATATAAACCATGAAATTACCAAACTGAAAATTATGTATATTATAATTTTAATGCAGAAGTTGATAGATCTGGACTGTAACTGAATGAACTCATGGAGTTTATTTCCCTAAGTGACTTCTATCACCTTGATATGTTTAGTGCCATCCCTGCTGATCGCAGAACTTATTCTGTCCAGAAGAGCTGACTGATAAAAGTTCTTAAAAATCACAGCTCTAAAGACAATAAACCTCCCACTTACCCTGTAGTCATCTGGTTTTCCCCATAAGAGATAGTACTTCTCTCAATTTACATTTTAATTACTTTTAAGTCATTTAGCAATTTGCAGATATCATACTAGATGACTGAGAGAGAAAAGTAGAAAAAGTTATATCACATTTTGTAAAATGCCAAGCTAGCAGACAGAAGATCTAACCTTACAAATCTGGACCTTGCTGTCAATTGGCATTACCCAAATCACAAGATGTTTGGAACATTAAAGAAAATCTTCGCTGCAATAATTTTCTTTTCTTCGAGAAATGTACTCATACATCACCTAAGAGTCAGGCAGAAGAGATAGGCTGTGAAACATATTAATGACTGGTTCTTTCTCCAGTATTATTCAATCACAAAAAAAGGAGAAGACAACCACATAACCAAAATCTTTGCAAATAAAAAAAATAATAAAAAAATAAGTCATTAGGCCATTCATCACCGGGTTGCAATATTCTTCCCCTTTTTAATACAGGATTGTGTCCATTAATCTTTACCAATTAAAATAGTGTCAGACAAAGGTCCCTTCCAACTCAGAATATTCTGTGATTCTGTGAAATATGATTAGTATATGACAGATCCCTTCTAATTTAATTACTGTGTGTAACATTTTGAAATATGACTGAGTTGCTTAAGAACCATTTGAATCATGGCCTGTACTTTTAAGACTTTGGCAAATTTCATCCTTTTATATAAACTCCTTTCTGAAATGAAGGACAAAAAATCTGTATTCTTTCACACAAAAATATTCACTAGCATCACAAAGGACTGCATTATAATCATCTTTTACTAGCAAAGGAGAAAAGAATTGGAAATCAATGGACCAAAACAAATCCATAGAGAAGGAAGCCTAAATGAGGGATAAAATAATGACAAGAGGCAAATACTTAATCTATTTTGGTTCCTTCAAAGACTGACGCAAAGAAAAAAATAAAATATTTGGGATAACTGAAATGGAACGGAAAACTGTACTGCTCTGACTACTACTCTCACCATCTTCTGCAACATCAGCATCTCATCTGGCAACACTGATTGGTTCATGAAGTGAGCAGACCCAACCATAGATGGGAATACAGCTTGTATTGTCACCTTCAGTAGTGGATTCTACCCGGATGTAATACTTAGGCTGTGCTGCCTTTTTTGTAGGTTTCTTTTGTATTCTTTCTTGTTACAACCTAGTATGATAAGTAGTTTTCAAAGTGTGCACAAAATTTTACCATGCATATACCCATTAATTGAACAAGAATTTTTTCAGTAACTGTTACACTAACTGTTTAACCCACCCCTCCTACTTATACTTAGTCAGCTCACCACGCTGCTTTATATAACAAAGATAGCAATTGTAATGTCTTGATTATGACAGAATTAAACAGACTGCTCAACACGAAAACTGTGTCTTATCTGAGGCATTGGAGGAGTTAGGCATCATTATTTTATTATCTTGTGCACAGTGGAAGAAAAAGAAGTACTCGCCATTGTTAGTAAGCACCAGCATCAATAAAACAAACTCTCTAAGTTTAGTAGGTGGTAGCTGACAGGAAATCTCACACCTTCCTGGAAAAGGAGGACAAATACATGAAGGTTTTTTCATTGTATATTTGCTCACATAATATATAAATGTATTTAAATTTTACACTGTCCAGTGTCTGACTGGATCCTTTGATTCAAGATATTAGAACATGCAATACAGAAGAAGAAATGCTAAAGAAAAGAACTAACTAAAATCCAATATGCAAAAAGCAGAATAAAACAAAGAAACTCATGAAAACTTTGTACCCCTATGTGAGAGCTTTCTGTAGGGAATTTGCATTGAGAAAAACTATAGTTTAAATGAAATCACAAGGTGATGCATTTATTTTTTAATGATGGTATTAACCAGGAGTGAGTGATTTACACATCAGGATCAGGATCAGTAATGCAAGAGATAAACCATCATGTTAGCCACTAGAAAGCTCAAGAAACAGCCAACAGCCTATTCCCTCTCCTCATTCACAGAGAGAGCTATGGGCACAGGTCCCCAAGTGGCCAGATGCGTTACCAGCTGACCCCTTCACCCACAAGCGCAGACACCCTGACTGCATATTTCTGTGGGAGATTTCATGCTTCAGCCTCATGTGCAGGTCTGCCACTTCCTACAACTCACGAACCTTCATACTGGTGAGAAAGCACCTCCCAAGTGTTTGAATCTCCCTCCACAATGAAATCGCTAGTTGTCAGGACTTTCTTACTGAGACACAGCAGGAACACAACAGCATCTCTCTCTCACCCCACCCCCATCTCAGCCTAGTGCAAACCAACATTTTAGCCAGGGAGCATACAAGCTGAATTGCATTTTTTTAAGTTCTTCTTTAGCTCATTTCTTGCACCAGAGATGAAAAATAGGGATGAAAAATATTTTTTAGTCTCCTATAAAAAGTCTTGGGAATATGTCTCCATATTTCTAAACCTATTTCAAGAGCAAGTAGGTTAGGATAAATAATTGTGGTAGGTTCATCTTGGCTAGCAGCCCAAACTCATCCTGAGTCATGCTCTCTTCCCTCTTCTGTCAAATGAGAGAAATGAGAAGGAAGAGGAGAAGGTTTGTGGATTGAAAAAATGATCAGGGAAAGCAAAAGCTGTTCATGCAAGCAAGGCAAAAAGCATTCACTCCAGATGTCCAGGCACTTCCTGGGAAGCAGGGCCTCAACCTGTGTAATCAACCACTGCTTAGGAAGACAAATGCCATAACCACAAATGTCCCCCCTTACTCCTCCTTTCCTTGATTTTTTATTGTTCAGCAGTATATAATATGGTATGGAATAGGCCTTTGGTCAGTTTGGGCCAGTCATCCTGCCTCCTCACAGCTGTCCTGTTCCCTCACAAACACTTGCCCAACCCCTTCCTACTCTGCAGTGGTAGGGGGAGCAGGGAGGAGGCCGTGATGGTGTGCAAACACTGTTCAGCAATAGCCAACATTTTAACTAGTGTGTGTGCAACACAGTTTTAGCCACAAATGCAAATCAAGCACCACATGGGCTGTTGTGAAGAAAGTTACCCCCATTCCAGCCTGACCCAGTCCAGCAACTAAGCGTGGAATTTTTTTCTGATTTATTGATAAAGATCATGTTCACAGTAAGTTGCAAATATTTTTAATACTGAAACTGAAAGAGAATCATACTCAATTATACTCTACTGCAAGATTATTTACTTTCATTAATTTGGTGGAAATTATATGTACCAAAGAAACACATGGCTCAAAGATAACCCCACCAGCCAACCAAACAACCAAACAACAAACCAAAAAGACCAGGTTTAGAATTGATCTATAGTATGATTGCACTGCATAAAACCAGTATTGATCATGTGGGAATGATCAAGCCAGACCTGATGGGAGGAATTCTGCTAAAAGCAGAGAAAGCCTTATGTCTATGAAAAGTGACATGAAAACCAATGTATTTCAGGGATGTTTAGAAAGCAGAAGACATTCAAACAGCTTACCATCCAACCAAAATTAGTATCAGAGAATGGAACAATAACATTATATAAAGTAATCATGCCACGAGCAAAACTGCAGAGTAGAATGGAAGAGATGGAGTTTCTTTCACATTTTCCTGGATGCAAGCTTGTTGGGGTCAGTTTGTAGATTTGACCCTGGCTAATGTTAGAAGTAGATTACCTGTCTTTTTAATTCTTTCTGTCATTGATATTGCATGTGGTCATGGCAAATTCAAAAAATGAAACTGCTGGTTATCTCATTTTGTATTGAGACACCAGCAGAAAAGCAGAGAAGGAAGCTGAAGATGCAACAGATACTTCTAGAAGCAATGGCAGTGAAAAGAACTCATGAAAATTACTGTCTGACATAGTCACATAGGTGAGAAATAGAAGTGTAATATAAATATCTTATATTTTGTAGTCTCTAAAATCAGAGGCAAAAAAACCCCAGGTGGCTTCCACAAACCAGAAGCATCACTGCCTCCCTCTGTATTTGTTTTTAATGGTTTTTCAATATACAGGTGCTAAAATGTCTATTCTTTTTTACAAAGCTCTTATTCAAATGCAAAATCATTACACTAATAAAGAGCAGACCAAAAAAGGAATCCCATATTATAAAAATACAGTTTCTTAGAATAACTTAATAACAAGGTAAAATAACATTTTTGAATGCAAACAGTCGTCTAAGAACTAAACTAAGTAGAGATAAGAAGGAAGCCATATCCAGATAACAAAATTCCATGACTATAAGGCATAAAATTCTTTTAGTAGGAGCAGAATACATCATCAGAAAACTAATGAGGTGTTTGTGTGTCTGCCAGAAAGAAGAATAAGTATGTTGCACTCAACTGGACAAGGCTTAATAAAGATGGAATGTGAGCCAAGGAATTAGGAGTCAATACCAGATGATCAGAAAAAAGAATGAGACGGGAAACAATGAAAACACAATTGACAGTAATAAGTATGTCGATAAACACATGTGACAAAGGGCAAAGAAGGACAATGTGTCTCAGTTATGGCATTATAAATTACAAACTTCTGTAAAACCACTTTGTGATTGTAGAAGCATAATCAAAATCAGACCCTAGTTAGGACAAGCATGCTCAGATTTGAAAGTGTCAAAACATTTAATCATATAATAAAATTTACTTGGATTCCCTCATCACAGAAGCAAGTGGTTATGAAGAATTGAATTGATAATTTCCTAAAATTGATAAAATTAGATTAATTACATTATTTTTCTTTAAATAATGTGTGGTTCAGGACATAGTGATGAAAAATGAAGAACTGGTGCTCTAAATCTGCACAGAAGAACAATCTTCTTTCTGCAAATAAAGGTCAAAGCCGAAGGTTAATTTCTGTGTTGTCTGTAACCTGTTTTATTTAGGTGAATGATCACAGATCCTACAAAGTCTTTCTCCCTTTTGATTAAATCCAGGTTAAAGGGTTTTAACAGGCCCACTTTCCAGTCCAAAGAACAATGAAAATTAATAAGCAATTCCTAAAAGGTAATTTACTGTGGGTTGTTGTAATAAAACAGCCCACTTGTGAACTATGGCAACTGCAAAACTCACATATATCAGTTCCACATATAACTTTTTTTCATTTTTTAGTTCCTGGTTTTTTACTTAAAAATCAGGAACACAAAATAGGAAACATGGAAAAATACTATTAATATTACCTCTTTGTCATTTCTTATCCATCTAAAAATAGATACCATCTTTTATTTTGGTGAAATAAAGGGATTTTTCCACTTTAAAGTCTCTAGAGAAAAGTAAAATTAAAGAGCTCTGTCCAGTGTGCCACTAGGGAGAGACAAAATAACTGCTAGTAGAACTTATCTTCTTTACAGCTAGAAGTGATTGTTCTCCCAAAGCAAAACTCTAAAGGCCTTGTAGAAAAACATGTTAACATCAAGGTGGATAAAAAACTGTATTGCAAACGCTTATATTCTCAGATAGTTTTCAACCCATATCAGTGACCGTCCAGAAGCAAGATCAACTATACAGAAAATTGTTCTAGTATGAATTTATTTTATACGTCTATTCACTTTTTTGTAGAATCTAGAACATTCTCTGAGATGTGAATTTTTTTTCATTTGCATTTTAACTGCAGTTTATTGACAATTAAAATCATAGGTCTACATGATGTCCAGATGGCAGGATTTTTTTTATAATAAAGCAGAGTTCTTCCTTGCTACTCCAGCATGATTAAAGCAAAATTTAAGTGACAATGTAAATGAAAATTAATAGAATGTATATATTTGATATTTTGTACATTTTTAATGTTTATCTATGGAACACATTGAATACAGTCCATTATAATATTTATATTTTTCCCTCTTCTAGAATTTATTTTATTTTTCTTCCTAGTAAAAAGACCGGCAGCATTTCTTACACTTGCACAGTTGTATTAGAGAAACTAACAGCTTTTCTGAAGAAATGGAATGAAAGAAAAGTGTCTACAAAAAAAACTCAAAGAAACAAACCCAAAATTTTGTCTTCTTTCTTCTTGATGAGCCCTAAAGACCACCTTTCTTCACTTTTATCAATGCCCCTTTATGTCCGTGTTTATATTTCTTCCTGCTTCTCCTTTCTCCATAGCAGATTAGTATTATAATAATATACTAATATAGTACTAGTTTTATACTGTAGTGGGATGCAAAAAAAACACTGAGTGATGCAACTTTTATTTTGCTTCATACATCAGGTTTTTTGCCTCAAAATTCATTTGTCGCCTAAGATTTTGCCCATCTCATAAACAAAATAGCCAGCTTTTGGGCTGAACATTGGTCCTACATGAGACCATTTGGCAGTGACAAGTTAAATGGCATTGTTCAGAAAATCCCTGAACCACTTCCAGGGATAATGCACCCCTGTTATCTGTGGCTGCTTGCGTTTTCCATGTACCAATTCCCCCCTTACTTCCTCATACAATCTGGGCCTAGAAATTTGCCTTCTCTACCTACACTAACCACTTTACATTATTTGCTAAGGAGAAGGCATATCCCATTGTGATTTTATACGAGAAATACTTTGGGAGTACATGGCTCCACCTTTTTCATAAGGATCTAGCAAGTGGATAAGCATCTTCAAGGTGAGGAGGCAGTTGCTTCCATTCAAAGTGTGATGGAAGGAATCCTAAAACAACAGTACCTAGAGAAGTGAACCTACATTGGGTATCCTTGGCAGGAATACTGGCAAGAATTTGAACTTAATGATACCAAAATAAATATAAGCAGAAGTAATATTCCTTTGTGAATTATGAAAGGCAGAGAACTGACTGCAAAACTAAGACACCTTGGTTTCTGATTTCCATTCCCCAGGCATTATTCAGAATTCTGTGAGGAAGTAATGAAGTGAAAATAGAAGGAAGGGATAGAAAACTTCCTCTTTACATTTAACTTTGTTGGGTGACAGAAAAGAGCAGTCTCTCCATCATGATGCCTGCTGGAAATAAAGTGTTTTCACACTCTGCCTCCAGGTCTCTCCAGGTATATAGTATTTCCCAATGAAAGCCTTTCTGAAGGAATGATTTTTCTTTACTTTATAAAGTCAAGTTTGGAAAAGTGGGTTCAAAATTTTGGAGATTCTAAATCTTAAGCTTCCTAGGAAATCTGTTAATAACTAGGATATCTAGAAAGGAAAATAGTGGACAATTGTGAACCTGTAACAAAGCTTCTGTGAAAAACAAACTATTCATAACCTTGGCATCTATTTATAATGCACTGAATTTAATTAATCTAAACATCTCTGTATAAATTTAATTACAATACAATGATTAACTTTGTTGGCACAATATGTTATAGTAACTCTTGAGACATTTTCTGGAGGAGAAAATGACTTGCAAATGAGTACAATCCACTTGCAATGCTTGAAATACTTTCACAGACAGAATTTAAAAACACACAAAGGTACTTACTTTCATTTTTACTGGTAATATTGTCATATTTTCAGAGAAAAGTGCCTCCTGTAATTAAGAAGAGCTGTGCATGTAAATGATGATGTATAGATCTCAATATTTTTTAAAACTTCCCAATATTATAACTAATAGTTGCAACAAATTTTATTAGCATATATGTTTTCATACTCAGTGAGTCATAATTATTGGTAAAAATAAGAGGAGAGGTAGGGCGATGGTCATTTTAGTACAATTTATGATTCCCAAAAATAAATTGAATGGATAATCAAGTTAAATATGCAGTAAAGAACAGAAACTGATATCAATACATGTCTAATTTTTCTTTTGCTTTTTTTCGCTTTGTTTTTTCCTTCATTCATTTTGTACATTTTTTTTCTATTCTTGTCCCATGACTTCTTATGCTAACATTTGACTTTAAAAGGTAACACTGAACTGACACTGAATTACGACTGAATGCTGTCAACAAATTGTCTTTGTCAAGTAGTTGTCTGAATAACTATGTAAAAATCTCAACAACCTCTTTGATGAGCACTGCATGTAAATAATTCAACATAGCCCTAATCCTTGAAACTATAAAGAGACATGAGAAAGAGAAAACATAGTCTGGTTCAAAAACAAGCTAAGGACAATATTATTGAATTCCTAAAGGGATAATATGACGTTGATGAACCTTAAACATGCTAGCAAGTGGTGAAAGCCTTTATATAATTTTGAGAGTTCTTATAGGACTGTGTTATTTTCTTTGAACTGAATAAACATGTTTCTGCTATTATGACACTATGTAGGTATGTTGAGGACATTGAAGAGTCATCAAGTATTGTAAATAAAAAATGTTCAATTCAGAAGTGCATTCTGAAATCCATCAACACAGGAAAAGTGTTGAAAGATTACTTTTTTGTCCAACATACACAAAATCATATTAAAAAGATACTCAGGAATTGCCTAATTGAATAGAGACTAAATACACGGGAGGAAGTGGAATCAAATGTTAGTTGTATTTATTTTCATGTAATTCATAGAGGTCATTCAGATCACTCCCATAGGACACACCAAATTATATGAACTCCTAGAATTTGCCTGAAGGAGGAGAGAGAAGTAGCTTCTGCTAGTGTCTCTAGTGATAATAATTTCATTTTTTTAGAAAAAAATGCTATTTTATTATCCAATTAATTGTATTATATTTTTTTTAAACCACAGAAACCACTGATAAAATAAAACAGAAGGGAGAATGGCCCTTTTCCACATCTTAAAAAATAATGATTTGTGAAAACAAATACTTTTGTTGTTTAATTCTATCCCTGGCCCATATTTATCAGCTTTAACATGCAAAAATGCCTTAATTTGTTATCTTTCTCCTGATCGTCATCATTTTTACAGTGCTCCCCTGCCATTTCACAGGAGGGAAAGTTATACCTTACATTATCTTAATATCATTCTACCTTTACATTACTGACTGCCAGATAAATTTTCACAGTATGTAATTCAATAGTCCAGCAGTGCCATTTGAAAACATTTTGCAAGTTTAATGGAACTGGAACAGAGCTGAAAAGTAAAAGTGTTCAATAAAACTACCTCAATGTCCCTTCTTTATCTGAAGTTAATAGTACATGTTTAAAGACCTTAAGAAAAGAGTCACTCTTTTCCTCTTAAATATGCAATCACAGAATCATAGAAATAATCAGGTGGGGAAGAACCCCAGTGGGTCATCTGGTACAAGCACTCTCCTCAAGCAGGGCTGTCCTAGACCATGTGGCACAGGATTGCATCCAGACGGTTCTTGAGTATCTCCAGTGAAGGAGACTCCACAACCTCTCTGGGTAATCTGCTCCAGTGCTCTGTCACCTCCATAGTAAAGAAGTTCCTCCTCATATTCAGGTGGAGCTTCCCGTGCATCAGTTTCTGCCCATTGCCTTGTGGCCTATTGCTTGTCATCACTGAGAAGGGCCTGGCTCCATGCTCTTGGCACTGTTCCTTCAGATATTTATGCACATTAATGAGGTCCCCTGTCATCTCTTCAAAAGGCTGAACAGGCCCAACCTTAACAGGATTAGTGCATATTAACATTCAGCTAGCCTACAATCTTGCACGCACAGACCAATAATGAACATGATGAGAAAACCTGGCTTTACATGTAAATATCTCTCCATAAGGTTAACTTTTGTTATGGAGTAAGATGAAGTAAAAAATAAACCCAAACAATAAACCCAGTTTAACTGTTTAAAAGGTACAACACCATACATATCTCAGACTCACAGAGTAGTCAAGGTTGGAAGAGACCTTGAAGATCATCAAGTTCAACTGTCAACCCAGCACTGACACTGTAACCCCTAAACCAATATAACATATCACCCAGCACCAGATCTAGACACCTCTTAAACATCTCCAGGGATAGTGAGATGGTGCCTGCACCACCTCCCTGGGCAACCTATTCCAATGCCTGACCACTCTAATTGTGATGGTTTTATTTTTTTCCTAATATCTAATCTGAATCTCCCCTGTCACAGTTTAAGGCCATTTCCTCTGGTCCTCTCACTGCAGAGATGGTAGAAGAGACCAATGCCCACCTCATTATATCCTTCTTCCAAGTACTTGTAGAGAGTGATGAGATTCCCCCTGAGCCTTGTCTCTTGAGAATAAACAAACCCATCTCTCAGCTGCTCCTCCTAAGGCAAGTTTTCTAGACCTTTCATGAGCCTTGTTGCCCTTCGTTGGACACACTCCAACGCCTCAATGTCCTTCGTAAAGTGAAGGAGCCAGAATCAAACACAGTATGTGAGATGTGGCCTCACCAATGCCAAGTGCAGGGGGATGATCACTTCCCTAGTCCTTCTGACTACATTATTTTTGATACAGGCCAAGATGCCACTGACCTTTTTGGCCACCTGGCCACACTGCTGGCTTATATTGAGCTGTCAACCAGCACCCCCAAGTTGCTTTCTGCTGAACAACTCTCAAATCACTCCTCCCCCAGCCTGTAGCATTTCATGGAGTTGCTGTGACCCAAGTGTGGGACCTGGCACTTTGCCTTATTGAACCTCCTGCATTTGTCAGTTGTCCTTAGCCCATTGATTGAGTTTGACCAGATCTCTCTGCAGAGCCTTCCTCTCTGCAAGCAGACCAACTAACCTAACTTATTGTCTGCAAATTTGCTGAGTGTGTACTTGATCCCCATGTCCAGATCATCAATAAAAGCAAAAAACATGACCGGCCCCAAAATAGCCCTGGGGAACACTGCTAGTGGCCAGTGGTCAACTACATTTAGCTCCATTCTCCTCAACTGTCTGGGCATGGCCATCCAGCCAGTTTTTTTAACCATCAAAGAGTCCACCCATGCAGATTTTCTAACAGGGAGATGGTGTCAAATGCTTTACTGAAATCCAGGTAGACCACATCCGCAACCTTCCCCTCATGTACCAAGCAGGTCACCTTGTCATGGAAGGAGATCAGGTTGGTCAAGCAGGACCTGCCCTCCATAAATCCTTGTTGGCTGGGCTTGATCCCCTGGTGGTCCCACATGTGCCATGTAATGGCATTCAGGATACTCTCTTCTATAACCTTGCCCAGGACCAAGGTTAGGCTGACAGGCTATAGTTTCCTGGATCATTCTTCCAACTGATCTTCTTGTAGATGGGCATTATATTTGCCAATTTCTAGTCAGCTGGAACTTCTCCAGTTAACCAGGGGTTCTGGTAGATGATCTCCTGCAAATGTCCTTTTTACTTACATTGAAGGTAGCTCTTTATAGGAAAAGACTCCTAAGTATGTTATTTCAAATACCACTAATAACTTACTCCATAGAGTCTAAGCCCCAGGATACTTATTTCTGTGAATGTATTAGAGAGAAAAATGGTAAATACAAAATAAATACACAAATCCAAAAGTTGCAGTGATTCTACTCAGAGGTGTCACAGAAAACTTTTTGAAGTTTTAGGTTTTTTTTTTTTTTTAATTAAATGAGGTGATATTTTCTTGTAATGACCCTGCATTATGACTTTTAATTAATATTTATTATATTATATGATAAATGCCATATTAAAAAGAAAAAAATAGCTACTTTTTAGTTCAACTTCATTTTCTGGAAAATTCTGAAATTTTCAAGGTGCATTCCAAAACAAATTAAATGAAAATATCAAATATCAAACCTGCTAAATGGTTCTTTCATTCTTCCTTTATATGATAAATTAAAAGGAACAAATCCAGCAAAGACCGAAGATCTACTAATAGAAATGCAGTGTTCAGTACAATCAAAGAATGCTTTCATCAGGATGTCTGTGAATAGGTGGTTTTAAATAGCATAGATATAAAATTTTAATTGCACCTGAAAGTCATGAACAACATATTTATTTTAGTGAAGAAAAATGTATGTTCAAATGCATAATTCACTCATTTAATTGCCTATATTTCCGTTAAGGCATATATTTATTTAAAATATTTCCACTGTCCCAGTGAATATATCACCAAACCTATGCTTATTGCCTTCCAGTATGATACACAGTTTTTGGTATAGTCTCCTGAGGGGACAAGAAAGATGGCTTTGATGTCAGCTTCAGTGATTCCTCAGTATCAAAGGCAAGGAAAATTAATGATAAAAGTGAAAGAAACAGTAAAAAACAGTCTAAAGACCTGAATTTCACATTCTCTAAGCATATGCCTTACAGGATTGCCTCTCTGAATATCACTGCTAGTTAAAAAGTAACTTGATAGTTTACTTCTTTTATGTAGCAAGAAATATACCCTTTTATGCTGGCTCTGTTGCTAATGGGCAGCCTTTGAGCAACTGAGAAGATATTCACAGTTTGTGATTTCCAATTTAGCTTGATGAAATGCTTAGAAGAAGACTGCTAGGAATTAAAGATTTAGGGGGAAAAAAATTACCTAGTAAGTTACCGTCTTTTTAGAGTTGCAAACAGTTTCAGCTTTTGCCCCAAAGAATTTATGCAAGTGGATGGAGTGAATTGGTTTCAAAGTGAAAAAAAACATTATGGAGTTCCTTTCTGGTATAAGCATAAAATGGTTTTATAGCAGACATTATGAAAAAAAAAAACCAAAAAACCAAATAAACCAAATCCACCAAAAAAAAAAAAATCTTAAAAAAAAACCCACACTAAATTTTGTGAACAAAGGGAAAAAAAAAAAAAAAGCCAACCAAAAAAAACCCCCAAAACTAATTTGTTCGTAGAAAAGGATTAATGAAGACAATTTCAAACACATCAAAAATTCTGGAAAGTTTCAATCAATGTCTATATTGCTGGGGAAAAAAACACCAGTCATGTTAGATGTTGTTAAAATTGTAGTAGTTGAAGAAAGGAAAGCTAAGTGCTGTGTGTTCCTGTATCTTTTGGAGTTCTCTGACGTGAACGAGAGATTTTGTCTTGTGGGAAATAGCCTTGAATGTGATACACTGTTTGGAAGTAGGTTGCCACACCTGAAAGACAGGATGTCATCCAGAGGGACCTGGACAACCTCAGAAAACCCAGAAAACCAACTTAGTCCTGGGCTGCATCTAAAGCAGTGTGACGAGCACAGGTTGAGGAAAGTGATTCTGCCCCTCTGCTCTGCTCTGCTCTGGTGAGACCCACCTGCAGTACTGCATCCAGCTCTGGGGCCCCCAGCAAAGGAAGGCCATGGAGCTGTTGGAGCCAGTCCAGAGAAGGCCACCAAGATGGTCAGAGTGATGGAGCACTGCTCCTACAAAAAAACCAAAAAAAACCCAGAGTTTGTTCATCCTGGAAAAGAGGAAGCTTTGGGGTGACCTAATTACTGTCTTCCAGTGCCTGAAAGGAGCCTACGAGAAAAATGGAGAGGAATTTTTCAAAAGAGCAAGTAGTAACAGGACAAAGGGGGATAGGTTCAAAGTGGAAGAGAGTAGGTTTAGATTAGATGTTAGGAAGAAATTCTTTACTGTGAGGTTGGTGATGCACTGGAACAGGTTGTCCAGAGAAGCTGTGAACACCCCATTCCTGAAGCTGTTCAAGGCCAGGATGGAGCTCTGAGTAACTTGGTCTAGTGAAAAGTGTCCCTGGCCAAGGCAAGGGGATTGGAATTAGATGATCTTTATGGTACCTTCCAATCCAGCTCGTTCTATGATTCTGCATGATGCTGTGATTCTGTGAAGTTACTTATGTAGACTGTAGTTTAGAATATATAGCACATATAAACACAGCTCCAACCAAAGGGACAGTTTAAAACACCACTAACATTTGAAAATTAATCAGTGCTTTGCTGCTTGGCTAGGCTCCTGACTTTCACAGTCAAACAAAATCTGGGTACACTTTTCAGCCCACACTGACATCTTATGCACCTATGATGGAGCTCTCCTTGGTCTTTGTTTGCTTCCAGCAGAAACTATTAACAAGAATTAATTTCAGCTAGTAGTTATCAACAGTTGGCAGTGCTTTAATTGTTTGACATACAGACACATGGGATAATGGCATTTCTAATTTAATGGCTTTTTGCCTGATCTCTGAAAGAACTCTCCAAGTCTTACTAAACACATTAGTATTAAGGCAACATGTTTGGCATTTATCTTGCTTGATGATGAACAGGGAAGAGCACTCTCTGTTTTTGTTTTTTTTTATAAAATCCTACAAAGCAGAATTTGAAAAGAAAATAATTCAGTTGAATAGCTTTCAAAGAGAAGTAAACAAAATATGAAGAAAGACTTGAAAACTGCCTTTGGAAGTCTTTGAAGATAAGTAGTATTATTGTTCTAAAAAGTCTAAGAAAGAACACAAAGTCCAAGAAGCTTTTATAATCTCATTTAATTATAAATTCATCAAGACAGTAATGGAGAATGATGCCTCTCGTATCTTAATTCGTTTAACTCAGTGTCCCACCCACCACCAATATGTTTAAAAAAAAAAAAAAAAAAAAAAGTGAACAGTACTGTGACAGCAAATGGTAGACAGTGTTAATTCCAGCCATATAACTGTAGACACAAGGCTGTTCTTGCACAGAAAAAAAATGTGTTGTCAGGTAGTACACAGAATGTCAGGAACACAGAATAACTCATGTTGGAAAAGACCTCCAGAGGTCAAAAAGTCCAATTATTCCCTTGCAAAGTCATCAGAAAAATAATCTGATCAGAAGACTCAGAAATAGATCCAGGATTCTTGAACACTTACAAAGACAGAACACATTATTTCTCTCAGCACCTGTTACAGTGTTTATCCCCCATCATGGCAGAATGAAACCATGCTTCTATCTCATCTGGATTTCATGTGTTCAAGTTTTTTATACTTGTTGTGTTCTGTCCATTCACTCTGCACTTTCAAACTGACTCTGATCAGGTATTTACAGACAGCAGTAAGATTTTCTGTTCACCTTCTCTTCCCCTGTTGAGCAGAAAATTTGCCTCAGCCACTCTACTTCCATCCTGTGCTCAGACCCTCAGCTATTCAAGTGGGCCTCTGCCATACTCACTTCAATATATCTTTCTTTTTTTGTGCTGGGTAACCACAACACCCCATATTTAACTGCACAACTAGCCACAATATCCCCTATTTAACTGTACGACTGCCAAATAGAGGAGAAGGATCATTTGTCTGGACTTTCTGCGCATAAGCCCTTGTTAAAAATCTCAGGATGTGATTGGCCACCTATTTTGCAAGGTCACATTTCTGCTGGCAGGTGATGGAGGAAGAGACAATCGACTCACAACATGGAAAATTTAAGGGGCTGATTTTTTATATGTGTTGTATACAAAAAGCTCACTTAAAATTAGCATCCCTTCTCATGAAATTCCATGTAATATGATCTTAAGCAAGTGTCCTGGGGTGACTTTATGATGCTCATATCCCCATTTGTCTGCTCAGGCCAGAAATAAGTTTTGCACTTTTAAGACTGGTTTCTGAGAGCGAAAGCAGGGGAAGAAGAAGTGTGCTCCCTAAACCAGGAGAGCAAGTAACAATGAAGCAGCATTAATTGAACAATATCAAATTGCTAAGAAGGTATGATGGCCGTTCTTCCTGTTATTGATGTCAAACTGATTCTCTGAATACTAGAAACATAAATGAGATCTAAGAATTCAACAGGGAATCCCTACAGAATGATAAGAAAAGTACAGTTAAACATAAAGGAATAATTTTTGAAGCTTGTCCAGTAACTGTAGCATTAACAAAACAATAATATTTGTACCCAGGAAGAAAGAGTGCTCTAAACTTCTTTAAAGTTGAGAATTTTTCTGTATATTTCAGTGGAAAGAGTTCTGTTCACACAACTGGAGCTCAATTCCCCACCAAAGATGAATCCCATGGATGCAGATCAGCTATTAATTGTGTAGTTTCCAAACAGATGTGGTGGACAAAAATGTTAAAATGTTGATATTTTTATCACTTCATGCACTGTCTCTTTTAGATTAACACAAAAGACATCAGCATTTTATGAGTTCTTTTGCTGGCTATAGTGATCCTCTTTTCAAAACAAAGCAAGTACTTTTCTTAAACTGATTCACAGTCAGTACTGTTAGAAGCCTTTTTGTGTTAAATGAAGAATATTGAAAAAAGATTAGGACTTTTCTCTGAAACTAAGCTGATCCAGAGAGACTAGTATTAATGTAGTAAATAATGATTTTTTTGCAAAGGTAACTGGGCTCTACCGTGTGAATTTTTTGATCCACTCTTTCTTAAAAACCCTGCTGCTCTGTGTATTTCTAGGGAATAACCACATAGAGTTAACTTGTTGAATAAATAACTAGTCTGTAGGTTCTCTTGGCCAAATTATTGTTTATTCTAAATAAGGGAAAAGAATACAAATAGGAACAAATTTTTTTTACTTCCAAATGTATGGATCATCCATATCTTATCAGAGTGGTTTAACCATACCTTTCTTCTACCTTAAAATAAAACTGTTACTGCTGTATAATAGACTCTCCACTGAAAAAAACAAAAAAAAAGTAAATGGAAACATTTTCCTGTAGTCTTAGGTCTCATTTTTTTATGTCCTAGGTCAATGAGTAGTCTTTATGGTGTTTGAAAACATCAGCAGGCCCAGCCCATATATTAAGCAACATCTTGCTATAAGCTTGGTAACAGAACAAAATTCAGGTCTATGATTACATTCAATGCCTTTCAACTTAAATGCAGACAAAGAGTGAAAATGAACAAAAAATACATAACTTGTAATCAGTAGACATCAATCTGAGAGATTTTAAAAGTAAAGACAGTTTAAGTATGAGGTAAAAGGAGTGCAGAGCCATTGCAGTAAGTGAACAGAAGTCACTTGATGAAAGACATAGGATTGGAAAATTCTGCTTTGCTGCAGGACACAAGTAGGAGAAATTTGCATTTGGCATGGTCAAAGTAAAAGGTGTTAGAATGTGAGAGAGCATTTTTGAGAAACCTGTAGGAAGGGCTTTGCCTTTGTTACTTATGAAGAAACACCTCTGAGCCTTTGGTCAAAACTGGCATCTCACACGGAGAACAAGCTTGGTTTTCAGGCTTTCTTAATAGACTGTACTGACCTGTTAGAACAAATGGTTGAGAAAAAAGCAGGTAACATGTAAAGCATGGAAAAGTAACAGAAGTTCTCCTTCATTCATATTGAGCATGATGTCTAGGGTAGATACTCTGGAGATGTCACAGAACAGTCTGGGGATGTCCTGCAGAGAGAGGAGAGGTAAGAGACAATGGCATAGACTGGCAAAATAACATATGATCCTTTAGTCTGACCTATATCTTCTCTTTTGCTGTTTATTGATGCTACTCGGCTTGAACTTGTCACTTGAGGCAAATTTTCATGATACAAGAAGTTCTTTTAAGGTCTGAAAACCTCCATTGTCTTCCATTTCCCTACTGCAACAAGATGCTGTGTGTTGAAAACATGATACTACATGTCCTTAACATCTTGAAGTTGTGAGTAATGTTATTGGAAAGTAAATTACCTACAGTACAAGGTATGATTCCCTGTATAACTTCTGTTGTGTGCTTCAAGATTTTTCCCCATCCTTAATGTAATACTCATTTAAATCCACAGGTAAAAATGTGTTGTGTTATACTGAATTTAAGAAAATAGGGTTTAGATAAGACTGTTTGTGGCAGTGTACTAAAATTTTAAAAAGTCTTGTATATATGACTGAAGGGATAATAACAATGTCAATGCTGAGGACTTTTCATAACAAATTCTGGCAGCCATCTCTGTTATCAAAGGCAAAAGAATACCAGTCAAGGACTAGTAAGTAATTTATGACTGCAATTCAACTCTATTCTAAGAAAAAAGAAATCCCTTGGCATGAACTTCTCATTTATATGTTATCTAAAAATAATTTAATATTTCATATAAAATTATGTCAAAACAATATTAAATATTCCACAATATTTGTTATATAATTATAACAGTATATATTGTTTTTATTATTTCATGTCTTTATTTATGCATTTGGAATTTTACAATGAAACGCAAAGTCTGCACCTGAATGCTATAATATTTACTCATGTAAGAAAGCTACAGGTAACATATTAATACCAAAGAATGTCCTGTCCTTGATAGCAGGCTACAATCTTGTCCAATATTCTTTGTTTGTTCAGCTGGAGAATTTTAAAATTATTTTTTAGGAGAAGATATACTGAGAAACACCTGTAAAACAAGATATGTTGCACAAATTTCTCAACAAGAAATCTTAAGGACAACAAGATGACTATGAATAAAAAGGTAAAAGAGTATGCATAAATTAATGCTTAAATTTTGTCTTATTCGTAAGAGGTGACAGGAGCATATTATGCTACTAGGTGATGTATCAGATTTTTATTGTACAATTTGATTTCTTAGAGATCCATATAAGAATATTGAAATAATAAGTGACAGAATATTTTTTTACTGTTTCCTCTGCATACACAGATCAAAGAAAGCTGGATAGATATTTGCTGTACTTGGCATCTTATTAAAAACTCTGAATATTTATATTATTTAATCAACTTCTGAGTTCTGGTAGTATTTTAACCGCCAAAATTAGCAATTTATATCTCTAGTAAATGAAAACTATAACTGAAAATTAAATAGAAAAATATAGACATGGCACTAATAATAAATAGATGAATATATTAGAGAGCAATGTCAGTTAAATCACTCCAGTTTATGTTTTGTCAGCATGCCCATTTTCAGAGACATATGACGTAGTAAATAAAATTCTATCAGACAGCTTTCAAACCAGTCAGATAAGGAACACCTGGATTTTGCTTTTTCTGGCAATTAAAAGTATTGAACTGTAAAAGGTTTCCATTTATCAAAATAAAGTTATACAAATATTTCATATACAACCATAAAACTCGGTATTATTCTTTCTAAGAAACCAACTGAAGTCAAACAGGGATACATTTGGAGTTTACTTTCAATGTTTTTGTTATGCTAGTGTGAAACAATAATATGTTGGGGGAAAGATAGCTCAATAAACAAGAATGCAAAAAACACTGTTAGGTTCTTTCTATTTTTCGGAAGCTGTAACTTTTTGAAGAGCTTTACAGACAGGAAAAAATTGAGATTCCTGATGTGGAGAATTTTGAATAATTTTTTCATCTTTATATAGGAATCATTGATCAGAGAAAAGACTGGAAGAAAAAGTTTTATAAAAGTGAAATGTTGAGTTAACACAGTGATGGCATGGGCACATCTATTAATTATTTTGTGTTTGCTTGTTTTTATTATATCTTGTATTCCAGAGTGAGCTTTAGGGCAATTGTCATTTTTATTAAGAAAATACCCCTGAGGAAGTTTATTTGAAATTGCTCTCATCAGATATGGGCTTATGCTTTGAAGTTTTTATCACAGTTTTCAATCTTGTAAAGTTCAAGTCTCTAAGGATGTCAAAAAGATTTGTAGGCAGGAACTGGATTCTGTAAGTATTTATGCAGATCTTTGTAGTCCTTCAGGTAGGCAACTAAAGTAATATGCCTCTGGATTACTTTGCAAACTTAGTTTTGTGGGATGGAAAGTAACAAAAAGAAAACCTTTACTTGAAAATTATTTGGTGAGTTTTTAGGATAAGAAATTATTTTTTTACCAATTATAAAATTTATAAATTCAAACTGTAAGCATGAACAGAATCTTTGCTCCAGTATAATCTCAAATTTTTACATCATTTTCTGCCCAGTTACATTATTCCTTCATGTGATGTCAATGCAATTTGCAATTATATCAACAGCAAAACTTCTACCTGAGTTTGAATCTGGAGGGCTGCTATCACTAATGTTGGCAGGGGACTTAGCCACAACTCCTTCAGTGATGGACACTCTTGTCTTCTTTACTCACACTTTGTTCTGTTAGCAAAAGGCACCATGTGACATACCTTCAGCTTCTCTTTTAGCATGCAATGTCAAATAAACTATGTAACTCAGGTCAGTAGAAGCTGAAATGTTGGTCTTGCTAAGGGTATCAATTTTTTCAGTTTAATTAAGAAGTTACAGAAATTTAACTTCATTTAAATTCAGATTACATGCCATTCCTACTCTTCTAAACAAATGATGCTTTCGTTATTTGGAGAGACAGGACTGGGGGAGTGGGGAAATTTTTAACAGATTGCACCCAATTCTTCTTGAGTGTTTAAACAGTGCAAATTAAATTGTCAGTCTGGAAGTACTAGAGAGTGTAAATGCCTTAGAACAGTAGTTTGGCAAAATCTTAGGATTCCTGACTCTACTGCTCTAATGCAGTTATTGCTAAAATTTCATAATTCTGATGCAGGATTATAGCAACTGACTGTAGCAGAAGGAAAAGACAAAAAATACCAAGGAACAAATTTTGTGCAGTGAGAAATTATCCTTTGTGGTCAACACCTTTCCTATTCATTTAAATGTCAACTTTTATGTGTTTTGAAGCAAGAAACATACTGATCTGTTATGACTTCTTTGATTAATTCAATAAAGAAAAACACACTTAAGTAGATGGACATTAGGAAGTAGATGGATATTAGGAAGCAAAACTTAATAAATGCAGGAAATTATGCTTGCAATCTTGAAGAGAAATTAAAAGCTTTATTCCAGCATAAAATTCATTAATTAACAAGCATAACAATTATAGAATGAGCAAAATAAAACTGTTGAGGAATAAAAAGTAATTATTCCTTTTCTTTCCTTTTTTTCCCTAGACACAAATGAATTTCTGGCTAGCAAGAAAATATAGTCTCACATGTGCTTTTAATTTACAGAATATAGAAGAGATTTGGGGTTAAATGTACTTCTTCATTTTGGTAAAAATCACATTTTCTCTGTGTGCATTTAACATGTGAGGAAGAAAATAGCAATAGTTTTTGTCTCCTCTTCTCAAGATCAGTGAAGATTCTCTTCAAAGTTTCCTTTGAAATACATTCTTTTTGGAATATAATGCTGAAATGCATCGCTTATTTTTTCTAAGGAGCCTGAGTCTCTGACTGAAATACTAAATGTTTCACCTTGGGAAGAATGTAGATTGTCTTGACATTTGACCATATTATGTTGTTCTACAGATGAATGAACTATTATAACATCTCCCACCTAGTAAATGACAAGTTGACACCTTCTTTTAGATAAGTACAAATGCATATTTTATAATAACTATTTAGTTATAGAACTGTTTGTTTTCAAAATCTTAGTGGTTTTTGTGGCTAGACATTTCACTTAGAGAGAATTAACTTCTGAGAATTACTTCCCCTTGAACTAGTAAGTGTAAAACAAAGTAATCCAGTAAAGTTTTTGCTCATTCGAGTCCTGATAAAGAAGTAGGCAAGACAGTAAGCAGAAAGAAATTATTTGTTTACTTAACATATTGAGACATACAGTGAGAGGTATTCCTACACAGAGGAAGTTTAAAAGTCTTGAGTGTTTTTTTTTTCTTTCCCTTTTAAAACATTGCTTGTCTTTTTAATTTCCAGCCAAGGTTTCTGTTGAAGCTCCATCTACATAAATTCAGCTGTCAGCAAGAAACTTGCTTAAATCTGTGATTCTGTCCTTAAATTCCACACGTAAGATGTTTCCACACATCTGGTTTGACACCTACTATTATCAGTCACTATTTATATTTTCTGCAGTATCTGGGCACAGCAAACTTAAACAAAGATGAAGATATAACATTAATTCTGACTGGGCTAACTCAATGTCTAAAGGTCAAGCCTTAGGTCTTTCGAAAAGTAGTTGTATTTCAACAGCTTCTATTACTGGGTTTCTGGAGCAGAACATCAAAAATCAATTACCACCAAAAAGTCACATACATAGATAGCATTGTATCACTGAATTTCTTTATATTTTTTGACATACCCAGTTACAGGAACAAGCCAAATGTAACCAGGCTGCATCTGGACACTTGAGAGCATCCAAGAATATACTGATACTGATTGCTTATTCTGGTTTGTCCTCCCATGCTCCATGCTTTCTCCATGTTCCTCTTACACTTCCTTTCCCTCAGCCATTGCTGTTATCTTTTTTAGTTATACTCTCATTGATCTCAAGTTCTTTTATGTATAGCCTCTCCTGAAATTTACATCATACCAGCCACTTTGGTTTTCCTTGCTGTCCTGTTTCAGGCCAGGACAGGGCTGATTTTTGCAGTATCGAGGAAAGGCCATGGCTAGGATGCTGAGATTACTCTATATCACTTCACATCATTTCCAGGCAGTGGGGGAAAAGGGACTGTCTCCCAGGGAGAAGGGGCTCCTTTGTGTCGAGGAAACGTAGCGGAGGGATCTGTCCAGTATTGTCTATAATCGAGGGGTTTCTCCTACCCTTGGTTATTAATATTGTTGCTGTTGCTGTTCATTTTCTTATTTCATAGCTGTTTCCTGTAAATTGTTCTTATCTCAGCTTGTGAGCTTTGCCTTTTGTGCCTCCAATACGCCTCTTCAGCCCCCACAGGGGGGACAGAGGGGGAAAATGATGGAGTGAGAGTGCAGCTCCTGGTTTGGACAGTGTAAGTGGGGTACTGAATTGAGGAGTACAATTTCTAAACCACGACACTAGCCAAATCACAAAATAAAAACCATAACACCTTCATACAAAAGGAGGAAAAGAAGAGCAATGCCTGTAAGTTACAATTCTAGGCTTGTCAGACAGGAAATACATCAAAACCTGAGCATTTACAACCAGCGTAAGTATAATACGTAGCCAAAATCAACACTGGTACACCTGAAGAGGTTCTATGAATTTATCCTCTTAATTCTGGGAGGTAAACATAGCCCTTGTTCCTTTATTTCTTTACCTCATTTTGTAGGTTTTTTATGCCAGAAAATCATAATAAAGTATGGGCTGTGATCACTAAAACTCAGTTTCATTTAAAAAAAAAAAAGTAGATTTTCAACCAAACATGGCTTATAGATCCCTGAAAATCCCCATTTAGTTTCATTTATCATGCTATTTCATGGTCTTTTCTGAAAATCAAATTGTAATCGTGACACTTCAACACTGCAAGTATCATGAAGTGAAAGTATTCATTTGAAAAGATACTGAATACAAATAACTCTGGCACTACACCAGATATACATATATGTATATATACATAAAATGTTCTTCTTTTGTGAAATTTAAAAAGGAAATAATTTTTAGATTGGTGTGTTAATTTATAAGAACCAAGTGTTAGAATTGCTCTTTAATTATAAAAAAAATGTAAAAGACACAGAAAGAAGTGAGCAAAACGATTTGATGCATTATTGTACACAGAAATTTACTAAGAACAGAAAAATGTTAAAGATATAAAACCTGAAAGCTGAGAATGGAAATTTTCCTAATGTTGCCTCTTTTAACATTTTTGTTTACCCTCAGATTCTTGGCCATGGGAATAACACATGAGTATGTGGAAACTGCATTTTACAACATAAGCAGAAAACATAAGGAAAGTTATATGTCCAAAACTAGTAGACTCATGAATTTTTTTATATCCTAAGTAAATTGTTCCTATCTCATAATTCATGTGGAATTGATACTAACATTCCCCAGTTTTTTGGGGGTTTTTGGTGGGGTTTTTTTGTTGGTTTTGTTTTGTTTTGTTTTTGTTTTGTTTTCTTTTGTTTTTTGTTTTGTTTTGTTTTGTTTTTGTTTTCTCTTTCGTTTCTGTGTGTTTTGTCTTCCCCTTTTGCTTTGGACTGGAGGATGGGGGAACCTAAATTATTTTGTACATACACAGACTGCAACTCTTCATTGTTCAGCATGAAATTGAAACACATTAAACCAAAGGCCATTCCCTCCTTTATGAATATCTTTGGCATTCAAACTACTGAAATCAAATGCAGGTTCATGGTATGTAAAAATCAAGCTCTGGATTTCATATATAAAATCCCTCTGGAGTACAAGACTTTGGGAGAACTGGTGTTTGATTTTTTTCTCTTTTATCTTTGATTGTAGATACAGTAATTCTGGCCATATGAGGTCTGCTTTTAATTGAGGCTTTGTATGAATTTCTGTATCCTTTGATGCCAGATTTCAAAGATACAATGTAAGGTTTTGAGGTGACCAAAAAGGGTCATAAGAAACCTCTAGAGTAAGATCAATGCCTTGGACAGCTATGCAAGAACATACCTAATTCTTCAGCTCAGAGTCTGGCAAAAAAGGCTCTGAGACTGCAGTAACATAAAATTGTAGCTGTGATTGAAGGTGGTGACAAAATCCCCTTTGCTTATAATGAGAACAGGGATCAAGCCTGTGATAAAGTAGTTTCCCTTCATGTTGTGTTGTAGCCTTTTATTTGGTGATCAAAGTGATTGGTTTCTTCAGGTTTTGTGTTTAGGGTTTATTTTATTTTATTTTGTTTTGTAATTAATTTCCTCCTCACTTTTGGTACACGCTTGGCATTCTACTATATTGCAGCATTTATTTCCTGTACTGATCATGAACCATTTCTTGCTTATAACTCAATCTTATCTCAACATTTCATTCCTACCAATCTCATTTCTGGCTCCTAGGCAGGATACTGCAGATAAACCAGGCTTTCCAATTTCTTGCCATAAGGGCTAAAATATAAATTTAAAAAATTAATTATTTAAACTGAGACAGTGAAAATGTAGTGGTTTGGACATCACATAATAAATTAAAGACAAAATGGGACTGAAGTCTCATAATCAAAAACTGTGTATGTTACATGGGGGAACTGTTTTATTTTTGATATAGAGGCTAGGAGTGTGTGTATATGAGTTCTGCTACTTTAGTAGAACACAGCAGCCATCTGTTTCTCCACACAAGCACACTGCTTGCCAGCTTGTAGCATGGACAAGGAAATCTCACCTCTGCCTGTGCACTGACACTTGTCCAGGACAATATCCAGTCTATTGTGTTTCATTGTCCTGAATTGCTCAAGAGCTTTTCTGTGTTTACAATAAAAAGGTTTCAGTCAGCCTCTTTGAAAGTAATGTGAGAGAAGCACAATTACAGAGATTCAAGTATTACTTGCCAAAGTGTGTTGCACAGGACCTGTACAGTTCACAGGAACTGAAGAATAAATTTTAACCACCTTTCTAAATTCATGTCTTTTTGATAATGTACAAGGGGCTTTGAGCTGCAATGGCTGACAATGCAAACTTCAGAGAGGTTTTTAAGTTCAGAGGTAAACATCACAGAGTCTGCTGCTTTGGTTAAGACTATAAAATGAGCCCTCTTTTCCCCGAGAAAAATCACGCAAATATGATTCTATTCAGTTGGCCTCAGCAGTGGGTCACCTTTCCTACACTTAACGAGAGTGGCTGTGTAAGTGGAAAATTGTGAAAACCAGGCTGTCAAATAAGACTTTGTGGAACCTCTGTTTGTATGCACATACAGAATTGTTCAGATTGGAAAAGACCTTTCGGATCACTGAGTCGAAATGTCACCCCACCACTGACAGTTCCATCCTTTACTGTCTGTTGTCCTCTGGACACACTGCAGTCACCTTAATGTCTTTCTTCTAGCGAGGGATCAAAACCTGAGCACAGTACCTGAGGTGCAGCCTCACCAGTGCTGAGCACAGGGGAACAATGTATACATACGCTGATGAAACTCCCTCCTTCCGGCCTCCCAGAAGGATCCATACCCATATGGAAGGTATGCATGTCTTTTTTTGGCTATTTTTTGAAGATAAACATAAGATTAGGACATGAATACAAGGAACAGGGACCAGAAGAAAACTTGAGCAGCAACTATTATTTTGTATTTTTAGAAAGATGTTCAGCCTGAAAGATCCTGCAGTAGTGATTTCGTATATCAGTCACTTTAAATAACAGACAATTGATGACTCAGTTTAATGTAACTGCACTGTGTGCAGTAAGAAAATTCTCATTTTGTTGGTTCATCTGTTTCCATTGGGAAAGACCACACTCATTTCTTATCAAACGCATTAGCATTGGCTGATGCCATCCTCAGAGCCATGGCTTTCCACAATTCTTGGATATACTTTGACCCATTCGTTCTCTCCAGTAGTTGATTTTGTATATAACACTGGGATAGATGCAGACCCAAGAACCAAAGTGCAGTGCAAAGAGGACAGAATGAAAAAGCCAGAAAAAAACTATCAATATATATAAACCACTGTAGAATAACATCTTTCTGCTGCTTTCACATTAATAATGGCAACACATGAGTCAGAGAACTACTTAAAATAACTTTTTTTAAAAAGAATTTATGCAGCATATCTATCTATGTGACGGAGCATTGGTTCTAGAGCTGCACATGGCCATACTACAAACATATTAATGCTGCTTTAAAACAAAAAAAGTAAACAAATAAATAGGTAGATGCATGGGCAGTTCTAGCATTCTGAGTACAATAATCCGCTCCCTAGAGGGGCCCAGTCCCCCTGTGTTCCAGCGAGGGTCAGGGTCAGGACCAGCCCTTCTGAGGGCAATGGGCAGGTGAGGTTGTGGTGACTGAGTGGCTGAGGCAGCAGGCTGGGGTTCACAAGGCATATGGCCAGGCACAGTTGCCACACAATTTAGGCAGATACCAAGGATTATAACCTCAGATCAAATTTAATCCAAGCAATGCATTTGAATTAAATGAGAAAGGAAGGCTGCAGCTCCTCACACTGTATCTTTTATTCTCTTATAAACGAAGGACAGTGCAAAGTCTGTTAAGACAAACCATTTTCGTACTGGCCTACAACACAGCCAGCAAAATCATCTACCTTGCCCTGAATTTCATGTTGGGATTTGTGTCACTTAGAACACGCCAAGTCTTTGTAATGATAGCACAAAGACCTGCTGAAGTGCACAATTATTGCTTATAGGATCCCAACGTGTCTCATAATTTTTAACACAGAAGGGGCTGGAGTTTGTGACTTCTTTTTATTTTTTTTCTTTTTTCCCTTTTGTCCCCCCTTAATAAATCTATAATGATGTTTTGCCAGTAAGCTGAAAGCACAGCTTTCAATCACTTTTTGCGGCAGAGTGGTCAATGATCCAAAAATGAAAACATAGGCTTATTGCCAGAAAAATGAGTTTATTTCAGCATCCCTCAAAATCCAGTCATGCAAGAACTCAAAGAAAAATTTAAAATTCAGTCCCCGGCTACTGAAAATGCTCAGTCAGAAAAGTTCTGAGGTAAGTCTCAGAAGGTAAAGATTCAGTTTCCAGATCTGACCAAATCTGCAGTGTGGCTTTTGTCAAGATGTGACAGAGAAAACCTACATGATCACTTGGTCTTCTCTGTCTGTTAATAGCTTGCAAACAGATACAAGGCCATTTTTAGAGATATTACACTCTTTTTTAAGTTTGTTTTTTTTTTTTTTGAGGGAGGAGAAGGACTCTCATTCTGAGCTTGTACAATCACTCAGTGGAAAATAAGGGTTGCCTGAATCGTATCAATGTAGATAAAAAGCCTCTATTTTACTGATAGAACTTTGTATCTTTGGATTGAATTCTTTCGAAAACTGAATTGTTTTCTTCTGAGGGAAAAGCTATTGTTTCCAGTTCTAAAAAAAACCAACCAAACACACAAACAAACACCTCCTAACTCTCTTTGTGGGTTCTCATTTTACAGGTCAATACTGCAAAGTTTCATTTCTTTCTTTCCAACAAAAAGATCATGTAAAGGTCATGATGACCACAGGTACGTTTCGTATCTGATGGCCTAAGGTCATGTCGAGTCCCCACTTTGTTCTTTCCCCTGAGCACTTCAGAGCTCAGATTTGGGTGACATCTCAAATGCCTAGGTAAAAGATTGGTAACAGTGTGCAAGCTGACATTTTCTGCCCATAATGTATCTATATGATGGTTACTTTTTAAGCAATGTTTTGTGATAAATGGTCACACTTTTTACTACCATTTTACTCCCGCTTCCAAAAAATATATCCCCCAAAGGCTTTTTCAATACTTTTGAGTCATAGCAGGAAAGGGCTGAATGAACAAATTTGTCAACATTGATCAAAGCTGACATTCATGTTGCCCTACAGAGGCCTTCTGTGTCGCTTTTCTTCACCCTGCTGTTTTCAAGGCTTCTCATGTGTTTTCATGATTGGTGATAAGATGCTTTGATGTGCATTTTAGATTTATCTTTTGATTCACTAAGTATGAGAATTTACAGATCTGAACCTTGCCAAATTAATTTTTCAGATTAATTTTCAGCAATAGGCAATTGCCTACTCAAATGCAATATGGATAACTCTGCCTCTGATTATTTTGACAACGTTGCCTAAAAACTACTCCAACTTCAAATTTTTATGCTAATCAAGTAATAATCATGAAAATATTTTTCTTTTAGAAAACTTCAAGATAATTTTCAATTAAATAGAAGGAACGCTTTTTGAAGAGCTGTAACTAGACAACAAAGCTGTAAATAACATTTGGTAAATTCTTTGGTCCTGACAAATGAAGATTTATATGTCAAATGGCACGGCATAGAATTTTTAAAGTTCTTTCGGTCATATTTTGTACAGTTTTATACATATTGCATGGAGTAAGCATTTCAAGAAAACACATTAAAAGAGAACCTATAATTAAAAAATGCCTGGCCATAACCTTTATATTCATGTTATTAAATAATAAAGACATCAAGAAATATTTATGCTTTCTGCATGCAGACTATTTCAGATCAGTGACTAAAGCCCATTAACCAAGAAAATTCTATTGGCAACATGTAGCTTAGAAATACTGTGAATAAGATACAATTACTGTGGTACATGAAGGATTTTTAAATTTTGCATAATTAAAATAACCATAATGTATGTTTTTATGGGGAGAAATTTCAAAGCGATCTTTCATACAAAGAAATTACTCAAAAAGTGTGTAAGTTAAAAGACCTTAAATATTAAAAACAAATTCCTAACCATGAAAGCTTACAACTTCCATCAGCTGAATCTCTTAGCATCCACTTACTAGGCTAATTACAGCAATAAATAAATTACATTATTGCTAATTATATCTTCCAATTCCTATTCTTCTTACTCTCCTTCACCCAAGATGTTCTTGCTGGAATAAAATCAGCAAATACACACAATAAACACAATTCATGATAAATTCAAATATTGGAGGGTATTTTTTTTTCTTAAGCAAGAACAATACACATTTAATAATGACAAAGCAGTTGACGACTAATTGTATATTTTATGTGATTCATCTTCTGTGAGCAGTCAGCCTGGCAATAAGATGATTTCCCTCCTGATTTTCCTAAAGTTCTGAACATCAACATCTCCCACTAATTTTGTCTTGCAGCTTTCTTTATTCAGGACTCCAAAAAATAAAGCCCAGAGGTCATTTGATAAAACAGCTGGACAGTTGCTCCACAGCAATTAATTTGTCATAAAAAAACAGCCAAAGAAATGGTCCCACCACATGTAAAATAAATAGAAAAAATTGTTAAAAGATTCTTAGGCAATTAAGCACTAAAACTAAAACAAACAAAACCTCGTTAATCTTAGAAATCTTCTTTATCTTTCCATAAAATGTTTTGAACTGTTAGAACTGCTGGATTTGTGATACAGAAAAGCTAGAAATCATCTATGCATTCTTTAGGTTAAACATGTATGTTGGTACTATTTTTTGTTTCTGAAGACGCTGAAGGTCCTTGCTTCTTTCTTAACATCTAGTATGAACCCAGCCATGTTTGGTTTCTGATCTGATCTAAAGATTGGAAATTCTAGACCCACAGTGCAACCACAGAGTAGAGACTGGGGAAAAGGCATTTTCTCCCAGTACTCATGATACTCTGAATTTAAGTGTATTGCTGAGTGTGAACTTGGCTCACTGAAGCTTAATTTGCTTAAGTTATGGTTCTGTACATGTAACATAAAAAAATAGATGGTCTGTGGGACTCAGTGTAGGTATTTTAGGAAATATGCAATGGATTTGCAGGGTAGATGAACACTTTGTAGTGAAATGTCAATGAGGTGGAAAATATGGTTTTGGGACATGGTGACATAATTGCAATGCTAATCAAGGACAATGCAAGACTCTCCAGTAAAGTTGACAAGCTTGAGAATTAATCCAGGATTAAGCATTTCAAGATTACTGGTGTCCCAGTGAGGAAAAGCCTAAGAATTTAGTAAGCTTTATGGCAGCACTTCAGAAAGATGAAGTAAAATATTTATTTTCAGAATGACTTTGGGCTGCTTCACCATAATAATTTGTGTCCAGACACATCTTCATAGGTTCTCTCAAAACTGGTCCAATTTTCACAGAACACTTTCTTCAGAAGCACCACAATATGCAAGGGAAAATCCACGTTGTTCATATACATGCAGATATTGATATATCTGTCCTCCCTCCTCTCTTACGTGATTTTTAAAAACCTCCTCTATTCAAATATATGTCAGTATAACTGTCCATATTAGTTTGAGTCTGTAGACTATTAGTCAGACCCTGGAAACAGAGCAACTGCAGAGATTAGCACTCTTTCCCTTATCAGCTATTTATTGCTGTGCATTAGATAGGTTATCAGATTTCAAAAATAAAATCAAAAGGGATTTATATGCATTATCACTCATGCATAACAGCCACAGAAAGGCTAATTACACCTTTTATTCACCATTATCAGTCCACGTTTAAAATCCAGCTAAATTATAACAATTATAAATATAAAACATGCTTACAATTCAAATTTTACTCTTCACATAAAAGCCAGCTCAGCATAATTATTTTTCTCTCCACTGAAAAGCATGAACTGATGGCAGCATTCCCAGATGAGCATATCTTTTTATTGCCTCAAACTTTTTTGGTGAAGCATCCTTTTATCATTTCATCTTATTGCATGTTACATGGAAATTGAGGTTGACAAATGACACGAGTCTCAAACAATGGAAGGCTGTATTTCTACCCTTTTCTGTTTGCCCCCACAATAGATAGCACCTGTATCACAGGGAGACTGAAAAGATTTTTTATTATTTTCAGCTAGGAAGAGTGTAGGTAATTTCTATTTTAATGACAAATGTTATTGAGAAATTACATGATTTCATTCTACTGGAAAGGCATAAGTTGTTGCTTTTTAAATGCTATAAAGGCCATAAATTGGCATGACATTTGAGCTTGATGCAAAGTCTCTGTCAGGTCTGACTGATGTATGTCTGTATGTCTTTTGCCTACTCAAAACAGACAAGCATCAACTACAGTGATTGTTTAGTAGTCATAAAATAGGTTTTACCATAGATAAAAAAGGGGAAGAGGAACCATGTAAAGTTTACATTTAATTTCCAAAATCCTGGTATAAGGCAAAGTAGAAGACAGCACCTGTTCACTTAGATTAATTTATTTCTTTTCTATTAAATGTATTTTTTACTTATGTCAGAAAAATGATTTGAATATTAGTATTTCGATAAAGATGGGATAGGAGGTGAGGCAGTGTACATGAAAAGGCCTGTTGATAAATAAGAGAAGTGTGGGTAGTTATCACACTTCAGAGTCTGTGGTCAGAATAAACCAATGCCGCTAATTTCTTTAGGTTGCCAGCTGCCAACTGAGAGCGTACTTTGGACTTTCAGGAAGAAGATAAATGACTTTAATATGTAACTCATACTCTAAGATAGAATTTCTCCATGTCAGTAACATATTTTTTGTCAGAAAATTCTGTCAAAGCCTCTAGAATGATATATTATTATTTATTAACCCAGCACCAAAATCCAAGTACTCATTCTGGTATTAGACACTACGATGCATTTCAGGATACTTGAAATTTTCCAAAGCCAGACATATTAGAATCTCAACATTCTAAAAAGAAGAAAGGCAAAAAATTTGTTTTGACTGGTTCTGAGGAAAGCTGTCTCTTTAGCAATCATGTACAGAGAATGAGCTGTATCACGAAAACTATAGTTTTACATAGCACAGCTATGTATTACTACATTAGTAGATGAAGTAGAATTATGGATATCCAGGATGGGGGAAATTATGCAAGGGGTACACCTGAGTCACAACACCTGATTTACCTACCCATTATTGGCTCTAAAGCACAGAATAGATTTAAGGGACTTGAAGAAAGATAGTGTCATCATTTTGAAGGTATGAGAGGTCAGAATGAGAAGAATATACTGCCCATTCCCTCAAGATGGTTTGGGAAAAGGGGGGAACTTCTTTGTTGAAAAGCAGCTAAATTTCACCAAATACATGCAGAGGGTACTGCATGTAAAACTGTAGGTGGGGGTCAATGTCTTGCTGTCACAGGAGAGATGAAAGGTTGGGCAGAGATAGGTCATAAGGACTTAAAATATGAAAGCAAATCATTTATGCTTGGTGCAGCAGGGAACGGAAAGACGGTGGAGAGAAGTAAAAAGAGGATTAACAAGAGCTAATCCTAGATATGAAGGTTTGTATGGTTTATGTAGATTATCGCCTCTGCAGTGGAAATGGATTTGTTGCAGAGTGGCACCCAAATGTGTATATTTCCCACAAATTGCGAATTTAAACCTGTCAAGCTGTTTTTTGAGCTACAGGTCATCAGAAGTACTTTGATAAAGAGCAGCTGCACAGTGAAGGTTACGAGCAGACTTCTGTTACATGTTTTTCTAAAATGTTTTTCTTTTCCTTTCTTTATTTTGCATAGCAAAATATTTTTAAATTGTAATCAAGCAACAATGAAAAATTTGTACATGCTCTGAAGGCCAGTGACCAGGCTATGAAGTACCACATATTTTAAAATATTTTTTTTAAATATTCTTTAATTCATCTAGCATCTTTTGGAGTCACTTCATTAAAAAAAAAATAGATAAAGTTTCAAGGAAAGAAACCTTGACTTTAGAGTTATGCTCCACTTACAGTCAAACAAGAGTAAAAACTAGAAAATGGTCAATGTGCATCCACATGTATCTATCTATCTATCTATTTATCTATCTAAATACAGTGAATCCAATTTAAAATATTATAACAGCCCCAAGAAAAAGATGTCTTCAGAGAGAAGCTGGGAGGCTGCAGAGATACTTGTATCCATAGGGAATAAGTAAAAGTCTGTTTTCTTTTGAAGAAAAGAATTGTACTTGCCAGCTGGGAGAGCTAGGATGGACAGAGCCCTGATTCCCTTCCTACAGGGAGTAGCTGGTGAATCTCACACATTGTCTTTTAAACTGCTAAGGTCAGAAAAATTCAAAAACATACTTGGAAACTTATGTTTTCCCTAATATAGATGTTAGTAGGGAAGCTTTTGACCCTGGAGAGTTTTTAGCAAAATATGGTTTAGAGTTATTACAGCCTATAAAAATGAACATGTCTCTTGCCTTTAAAGGTCAAGAAAATCAGAACAGTATTATCTCAATGTTCATCCTCTGTGAATACTGTTTCATACACTCATACTCTTCCTTTTACAAAAGCAGACTAATTTTCTGAGTAGATGGCAATTTACTGGGATGTCTGAGCCTCCTAATAAACTTCAAAAAATAAATGACTGCCTGATAAGATTTTCTTTCATTGTGTAACAACATTTTTACTCAGCTTCAAGGGTAACTGTCTGTAATCTAATCCTGCTTTTTAAAATATCCTCCCCGCAGAGATTATGTCAATTAACTACAAAAATAGTCTTGAGCTTCAAGAGTGTCTGAACTTATGTGCTTAAATGAGCTGATCATTTATTATATGGTATGTCTCAAATGTGTGCTGTTTTTGTGGAGTTTAATGTTTACTGAATATCACAGATTTTTTGTACTGGGGAACTATTCAGTAAATTATTAATTACATAGCTGGAGCATCCCAGTGGTTTTAAGAGCTGCTTTCCCAATAATATTTATATAATTTATGTTGGGTTTAGAAGCATTGCTATTTTTCTGTTAGTTGTATATTCTGATTCATATCAACATGCACCAATCTAAAAATGCCATAGATGGGGATGACAGGTTTTTGTTGTTTTCCTCTCATTTCACACCTTAAGGTCTCACCCAAGAAAGAAAGAATTTCTGAAACTTAAATTTGTAGAAGGCACTTGCAGAGTTTATCTGGGCAATTCTTGATTCCTAATCAAATAGTGTGATTGTATTTATAACTTGGATTCCTAGGGAATGGTTGATTTATCTGTACTTAGTGATACTGTGATCAGCTGCTGTTAATGTTATACAATACTAAGGTTAGGTTACTTCAACTCTTGTAGGGTTACTGCCTTGTAGAGCTGGAGTTCAATGATCCTTGTTGGTCCCTTCCAACTCAGGATATTCTATGATTCTATAATGAACAGGATCTCAAGTCTTCAATAAGAAGGTCTGGAGAAACGTAAAATTTAATGAAAGACCAGGACTTCAGATTGATGTATCTTTGGCATTGTTCTGAGATTTAACTTTTCAAAGATAGAGGTTTTCTAAAAATGCAGAAACCAAATAGCACTTATTAAAGTAAAAACAGATTAATATATTTCAGAAAATTGTGTCATGCAACTAGTTCTTGCTTTACTCTTTACCTTTAAGTTGATATTCTAAAATGATAATAAGACAAGACAACTTCTATTTTTCTCATTGGGTGTTCAAAAGTGTGTGGAATCATAGAATCACAGAATATGTTGGGTTAGAAGGGACCCATCAGGATCATGAAGTCCAACTTCTGGCCCTGCACAGGACCCCCCAAGAGCCACACCACATGCCTAAGAGTGTTGTCCAAACAGTTCTTGAACTCTGTCAGGCTTGGTGCTGTGACCACTTCCCTGGGGAGCCTGTTCCAGTGTGCAACCAAGCTCTGGGTGAAGAACTGATATCCAAGATAAACATCCCCTAACTCAGCCTCACGCCATTTCCTCAAGGTCTGTCACTGGTCACAAGAGTTAAGAGATCAGTACCTACCCCTTCACTTCCCCTTGTGAGAATCTTGAAGACCACAGTGAGGTCTCCTCTCAGACTCCTCTTCTCCAGGCTGAACAGACCAGGTGACCTCAGCCACTCTTTCTACGATTTCGCCTCCAGACCCTTCACCCTTCATGGCTCTCCTTTGGATGACACTAAGACCTCAATGTATTTTTTATATATTGTTGTACCCAAACCTGCCCCCAGCACTTGAGGTGAGGCTGTCCCAGCTCAGAGCGGAGCAGGACAATCCCCTCCCTTGCCCAGCTGGCCATGCTGTGAAGGACATACTTGGCTCTCCGGGGTGCCAGGGCACAATAACTCAGATTCAGTTTGCCATCAACCTGAAGATAAAGGGAATTCAAAAGTATTCTTTTGTGCTTGGTCACATTTTTCTTTGTTCTTTCTGGACCAATATTTGTGTACTTAATTCTATATATCCACCTACAGACACAAAAACACAGTTTTTATTTCATTTAAATTTGTTTACTGCTTCTTGACAACTGCTTAGGACTGAGGCAATATAATTAACTGTATTCTTTAAAATCAGCTCTTACACATAATATTCCAGTTCACATTTGAATTTGTATAATTTGTATAAAATAGAGAAAAATCTGCAAATGTCCTGCTTTATCGATGTAATAAAATTTAAACTATTAACATGAAGTAGCAAACTATTGTCCAGTTACTTTCCCATCAACTTAATATTATTTTGTCTACAGAAAAAAAGGTACGTAATTATCAAGTAACTATGTAATCTTGCCCTTTTAGATGATTTTCAATTTTTGACACATCAAAGCTGTACCTGTCACCTGTATCTGGTTTGAGTAAGCCATCATCTTACTCTTTTAGCTTTTTACCTTGACAATACAAACATTTACAATAGCCTTTATAGCATTTTCCAGTAAAATAATTATTTCTTCAGTGTTTGAACACCTGACCCGGTGTCTACCCATTTCTTCTTATTCCTCTGATCTGCCCAGAGCCCTGCATTAGAAAGGAATTTATGAAAACTGTAATCTGAAATTTTCTCATAGAGTAATAGCATTATTAAAATTTGAAACAGTGTGACAATTTTATTTGTGTTGTCAATTTCTTTGTATCACATAATTTTTGTAGTCAAAATAATGTCTAACAAGCTTAACACTCACTGGCATTCAACACATAGGATGGATAGCATTACAAAATGATTTCTGTCTCCATAATATTGTACATTAAATGCTTTCTTTTATAAAAAATTTTCAACGTATTTACATAGTGATACCTTCAGATGTAATGTTTGCCATATTAATGCAATGTTTATAATTTGGGGAAGGAAGGAAGATTGGGGTGGACATATACTGATGGTTTTATTTTTCAGTATTGAACATTATGGTGATGCTATCTCAGCTAGGTTTTCTTCATTAGATTCCTTTGCAAATGAAAAAAAATGTGACAAATATGAAAAATTCAGTGTAAGATGTGTGACTGCATTCAGCACTTCTTCAAGTCAAAGCCTTGCATACAATCTGATTGCTTTATCAACTTGCTTTCTATTAAGAACAGTGAAAAATAGGCTATTAAAATATCATATGAAAGGGGCAAATAGTGAATACAGATATACTTGCGAATCATTACAGCTTTATTGTAAGTGGAAATAAAATTGAAATACTCTACGAAAAAATTGTTCTCTGGCATTTCCTAGTGAACTAGATTAACAACAAAATTAGAAATTACATATATTTCTACTAAGGTTTAGAATCAGCTCTAGACTGATCACAGATATTGGTCTTCATCCCTATTCATTACTTTCAAATTCTTTTATTAAAGTAGGATTCTTGAAATAAAAAGATTCCAGAGGCAAGTATTAAGGATCTAATTCAATAGAATTTTTCATTAAAGTCAGCTGGGCTAGGATTCTTGTATATTTTTGGTATTTTTAAAAATGTTCATTTAGCTTTCCACTACAGATGTTACTAGTAAAGTACAGAAGGAAACACTTTTTGTGCCTTCTTCTCAGGGATAGTTGTACTTGGACTGGCCTTAATCAGAATGTGATAATGAGATTAATTCTTTCACACCTATTGCCCAATGTAAAACTAAAACTATAAAATGTTCATTTAAATATGATTTCATACTTCCATCTAGCCTTACAAGTAGGTTTATGCTGAACATCAGGTTGATAATACAGAGATATTTTTGTTGTTGTTGAGCAGGGATCACACAGAGCCAAGGCCTTTTCTGCTTTTTTTATTGTCCTGCTGGTGTGGAGACTGGAGATACGTGGGAGGCTGGGAGAAGACACGCCCAGGACAGGTGACCCAAATTGTTCAAAGGAATACTCCAGACCACATAGATCATGCTCTGTATATAAAGTGTGGGGAAGAAGGAGGAAAGCGGGGGACATTTGGAGTGGTGGCATTTGTCTTCCAAGGACACCCTTGTGTGTGATGTGGCCCTGCACTTCTGGGGATGGCTGAACACCTGCTTATCCAAGGAATGGAGTGAATTAATTATTTGCTTTGTTCTGCTTGTGTGTGTGATTTTTGCTTTCCCTATTAAACTCTCTTTATCTCAACCCACAAGTTTACCTTTCACCCTTCCAATTCTCTCCCTGATACCACCTGGGGAGGAGTGAGCGAGCAGCTACATGGGGCTTGGCTGCTGACTGAGGTTAAAACATGGCATAAGTGCAACACATTTGTTTTTCAGAATCAAAGTGTTTTCTTATATTTAGTATATTCTTCTGAAAAATCTTATGTTTGCTCCTTATGCACAGCCTTATTGAGAAGCACTGTTCGCTGTAACTTTAAAAATAATCATAAGAAAGTCAAACAGCACCCACTTTAGCCTTGCATGATCCAAAGTTCCACAGTACTTTCTTGTCCAGCATGAAGAAATTACTTTAATAGCTTGGATTCTATTATGATGAATTGATAAATGTGGATTTGAACTCTCCACATTAATATCTAGAACTACCATTCCTCTAAACAGAGTTAACAATGTTCAACAGTTTATTTGTTTATTTACTTGGATGGGGTTACTTGCAATTTCAGCTAATTGGTTACTTTCATCTGAATTTGAAATATGGTAAATTAAAAGCTCTGTACTCCAGAGTTTTCAGTAAAACAAGCTACCTCCTTCAATATGATTCCCATTTTTGGTGCATCAAGGAGAGACTCTACATGCTGGGCAGCAATCCAAGCTAGGTAACAAAATGGATCTAGTTCTATCAAGGCACTTCAAGGCAAACTGATATTTTGTAAAATCATCGATGGAGAAAAAAATCCACCAGCACATTATGATTGAGTTTTGCCTTTGGAGAAACAGATGGATCAACTATGTTACGAAGAACATGAAGCATAAATACAATGATTTCACCTATATTATCAATTAAGTTCTTTGTTTCTAAAACTCGAAGTCTGTTTCCTCATTAGGTGCAGGCTTCTTAGAAAAAAGTAAATAAAAGGAGTAATAGGTTGCATGTCATAAAATATGAAAGGGAAGGTATTCTTGTGATGTACACCACTATTATTAGGAGTGTTGAGATTACAGTAAGTGTTCATATTAGAATAATTTGTTAAGGATTTCTGAATTCTTCAGAAAACTATTTGTTGCCTTCTGAACTGTTCTGTATTATTATATTTTATACTATTATTATGTAGCTATCTGTTTTTTGGTGGTTTTTGTTTGTTTNATCTTTCAGAGAAGTAATATTAAAGATTCCTGTGAGGTAAATTTAATAGCAGCTGCATCAGATCCTCAGATTCTTCCAGTTAGCAGATTTCTTTGGGATTGGATCCTGTGCAAGAATTACTCTTTCTAATACAGTAATGAAGAACATTCATTCCTCCTTAAGCTACATACATAAGTTGCTTATATCTCTGCCAGGTTGTCTGAACTTATATTTCACAAACAGAAGAAAAAGAAAGGACTGAAAATTATTCCCTTAATACACACAATAAGTGAATGGCAAACACACACAGTAAGTGAATTTTAGCGTAGCGTTGCCTTGTGTTTGGTTTTGTACCATCAAAGAATAATTACCTTATAGCAGAGGTAAGAAGCATTTATTAGGTGACACAAAGCTATAGAAAATGTGCAAATCTGTAATGGTAGAAATGTGAGCCATCCAATTGACAATTCTTGTCATTTTCTATGTCTTTTAGAAGTATTCTTTCTTCATGGGGAGTGGGAAAGGTGATAAAGTGTTTTTCTAAAAACTGTGTTTCCTAATCATCAAGCTTGAACGCAGAGATATTTGTCTGTCGTCCCTCCGGTGTGTATATAGTTATATGTATATGTATTTATACAGGCACATACACATGCACTATACAAATCTGAGAGATCCTGTCAATTCCTTTGGAGGTGATGTGAGTGTTCTAGTAAAGTATCTCATGCTACTAGTACACACACATTTGAAATACTATATTATTGGGATGTCTGTGATGTCCGTTTGTCTTTCCCACAATCTGTTCCTCATAACACTCTAAACTGTTAAGTTTATTGGCCATTTTCACAGGAACTAAAAAAGGTCTCATACTGCTTGAACATGAGCCATTAGATGCAAATTGCTGCTGCTGGTGAGAAAACAGCAGAAAGAACTCAGACAGCCAATATTTTCTTCAGAAGAAACTAGCCTCAGTTGGTTTCTTCCCTGCAGGTTTTCATAAGAAGAACCTGCTTATATACTCTTCCACTAGAATACATCAGGTAAAGCTTCAGAGACAAGGAATGCATCTGGAAGAAGTCTTCATTAGTTCACTGTCACAAACACCTGGTCACATTTGACTTTCCTACTTTGAAAAACTTTCTGTAGGTGAACTTCTGTAACCAGTGAAAAATAGATTGTGCTCAAATCATACTTTGTTTTAAATTACAGTGCTATATTCCTCAGATCAAACTCTAAAACCCTTTGTTTTCATTGATCTTGTAGGTCATGGCATAGCGTGGTTGCAGTATACATAGGGTCAAGGACAGTATACTAGCATTGCACATAAAAAAAAAAATATTCCTTTCACCCTTGGATATAAAACATAAGAAAGCAGTAAGTATTTTTAAGTTTAATTCAAAGACTATCTCTCTATGAACAAATAAGCTATTTTGTAACAAAGGACTGCTGTATGAACCAGCTTAGCCCTTGACAGCATATAAAGCCTTATGTACAGAAAGCAGTAGCCAAGAGCAATAGAGGCAATAGAAACCTCAAGTTTCAGAGCCTCCTGCTATGAACTGAAGATAAGAATACCAGCATGACAAAATGTGCTAGACCTGGTACTGATCAAAGTGTCTGAAAACTTTGGAAAAATTTCCACTACTTTTCAGGACAGTCATTGCTTTTCTTTCTTTTGTTCTCAGGTGGATATGTATCCATTCTTAACACAGCTAGGTTACCAAAGTAATCAACCATACAGCAAAGAGCCTGTCACTTGTCAGATGTAAAGTCCTAAGAGAAACAAAACCCAGGCTGTAAGTGGTTGTAGGCCTTTCTCCCACAGTCTTAATTTCAGACTCCCTTAAATTCTTTTTTTCCTGTTGTTACCTTTCCTCATTACTTATCAAATCAATAAATCAGCTTGTACATTTAATAAAGTGGTTTGAGGAGTATGTACCTTTTTCTGCTAACCTGAACCTGACTAAATAAGCTGTCTGGTCTATAATGCAGAACATTCCTTTCTTCTTTCAAGCACTTCTTCCTTATACTCAGAATAGAAGGCTTTATCTTAAAACAAACAAAAACACCCCAAACAAACAAACAAACCAACCAACCAACCAACCAAAGCCAAGGGTTCTTTTTAACAGCTTATCTTTCTGTAAATCTTTTCTTCTCTGATACATATTTTACCATAATATTTTTTTGGGTTTTTTTTTTTTTTTTTTTTTTTTTTTTTTGTACCTGACATAGTTTAGTGCTTTTATTACTTATAAATCAATGTATTTACTAAATTTGCATTAGATGCATCTGAAATCTATTTCTCTTACTGTAGCAAATGATTTTGTGGCATGTGGCTGCATCTAATACAGAAATTAAAAACATTTAGAATTCCAAAGAATTACCACTGTCCTAAGGAGATAAATACCTTTTTAAGCACCATGTATGCCTTGTTATTGTGTTGTATATTGAGCTATGACAGTATGCCATAACACAATCATTAAGGGAAGAAGGAAGAAATTAATTTTTTACTACTTATTAAAAAAAAAATCAAGGTAAAAAAATATAAGACTATTCTAAGGAAAAGTGCAATATCCCATTTATCCATTAATTTTAAAAGACATTTTTATCACTTCAGGACACTTTATCTTCAGAGGGAGTATGATATTGAGAGAAGAATATTCTACAAAAATGGCTTTACACATGCCTACTTTTTGGAGTAAAGCAAACCATTATTCTTGTGTCTGATTGCTTGTTAAAGCACAAGAGAGGAGACTTTAAGAGGCTGAGATTTCTGATCCGGAACTCCTCGACCCTATGAGTATGCTTCGGTTTCTCTGCAGGTGAAGAACTAACTGTGAAGCACCCAGGCAAGCAGTGTACTTACTTGCTCTACTACTTTGTGCATTTTTAGTGTTGAAGAAACACTAGAACTGGGTGAAAACCACAAAGCACGATGATCAAAAAGTATTTCTTCTGAGTATTATATTGCCTGAATTGAGGCATACTTACAAACTGTTCCCATATAAACCTTAATACAATAAAAATCTTGTCATTTAAGCATTAAAAAAATTGCAGTTAATATTTAGGATGCCTATTTGAAATAATTTTTTGAACCTGGCAAATCAGAAATTGAAACACTGAAAACACTGAAATTGTAGTTAAATAAAAAAATTATTAGATATTAAGGTAAAAGTCATTAGAAAAAAACTGGTCCAAATATTTGTTACTGCTTGCCACCTCAGTTCGGGCAGCCTTGGTTAGGGATATTTCAGACAGAAACTACTGGATGTCTTTAAGTACACACCTCAAATTCTACATCACATTTCAGTTTCTACCAATCCAGTCTTATTCAATCACTCCAAAAGTGAACACGTGGTACAGAGCATCTTGTTATTTGTCTGTCTGTTCTTCATGACACCAGCAAATCTGCAGGCTGGGAAAGAAGAAACCATCCCATGGCAGTTCTGTGATATGCATGTTCTTTGATTTAAATATAATTCTGAACTTTAGCGACATGAAAGTATAGAAGGCTGGAAGATTGCCTAAGTAGTTTAAAGTACATGAGGCAAGCAGTTCAGTTGTAAAGTATTTTTTTTTGTGTTAAATCACCCAAAACTTGTCAATATTTAAGTGGAAGTGTATGGTTAAGGACTGTCTACATTTAGACTGAATTTAATATTAACTTACAAATGGTGTTGAACAGCTGCCAATGGATTCTCCCACCGAGAAATGTCACAAAGCAACTGACTGTGTTGTTTTGTTTCTAAAACCTCTTTTATCTTTTGTGTCTTACAATAAATATATCCAGTTGTACTCTTGTTTGCAAATCATTTATCACTGCAAAAATAATTTCTCTGTGCAGCCCTGAAATGGAGACAATCACACTACTTTTTTTTTTATTCAGTATAATTTGAAATACTGATATGAACAAGCTATATTTTATCTGTGTCTCCACCTTTGTCAAGGTCTAGGTTGTCAGATTTTAGGAAATTATCTAGGGTCTTCAGCTAATTTCCTTTATTAACAAAACCGAGCTGGGGACTCTTCAAAAATATAACTGGACTCTTAAAAAGGTAATAATTTTTTTTCCAGGAAATAACATATGAGAGAAGATAAGAATTGTCATGCTGGGATGAGTCAGTCCACCCATTACAGCACTAGCCTGCAACCAAGAATATTTATTCTCTTGTGGTTTACATGAACACGGAAAAACATTATGCTTAAAGAAATGTCATGAGGAAGGAAATACACTCTGAAGGGTAAAGAGACCTAATGAAAACCTGCTCCACATATTTGATAGATTGAAAGGGGGTTGATATTTCTGAAGGTGTCAAAGTTGTACTCGAGTCAGCAGCACTCCAGCTGAGAGTACAGCATGTGCTAATGAACTGCATAGGTTGTAAACCAACATTTGTTGGATAGCACCCCATTAACAAAGATATTTCATAATCATTTTCACTTTAGTCTAGAAGAAATTGGTGAAAAAATTGACTTTGTTAGTATATGTCTCAATTACTTTAATGAGAGAAAGGGTCATTAGCTGTTACACACATTTTTAAGGCCTATTAGGTACCTTCCCTTAGTTGTCTAATCCTCTGAAAAATGTAACATTCCTGTATTCCTTACTAGCATGCTTTGTGTCGCAGACAAAAAAAAAAAAAAAATCTTAATTGTTAGGTTAGTGAGAAACACTGGCTGTATTCTTTAGAAAATTAAAGTGTCTGCATATCCAAACACATATACATTTATATATATATATCCATATAGATGTACACAGTGAAATTTAATCCTATTTTTGATTCACTTGGGAGTCATAGAAATGCAGAACAGAAAGAGATCATTAGAGGCTGTGATGTATGCGTCATCCAGGTTTCAGCTGAAATAATTTTCGTCTTAGTAATAGGTACAATGCTGTCTTTGGATTTACTATGAGAATAATGTTGATAACATAGTGATGTTTTGGTTGTTGCTAAGTAATGCTTACTAGAATTTAAAGTAATTTTCATGTTGTGCCAATGAGGAGTTGCACAAAAGCCTAGGAGGAAGCATAGCTAGGTCAGCTGACCGGAACTGGCTAAAGAGATATTCCACACCATAGAATGTCATGCTCCATTTATAAACTGGGGTTGAATTGACCAGGACCTGCTTGGAGCAAGGCTGAACATTGGTTAGTGGGTGGTGAGCAACTGTATTGTGCATCACTTCTTTCTCTCAGATGTTATTCCATAGAATCATAGCATGACTTGATTTGAAAGGAACCTTAAAGATCATCTACTTCCAATGCCCCTGCCATGAGCAGGGGTGGCTTCCACTAGACCAGGCTGTTAACTCCAACCTTGAATACTTTCAGGGACAGGCCATCCAAAACTTCTCTGGGCAACCTGTTCAGTTTCTCAGCACTCCTACAGTAAAGAATGCCTTCCTAATATCTAGCCTAAACCCACCCTCTTTCAATTTAAAGCCATTACCCCTTGTCCTCTCACTACATGCCCGTACAAAAAGTCCTCCAGATATTTTGTAAATTCCCTTCAGCTGGAAGGCTCCTATAAGGTGTCTCCACAGTTCTTGTCTCTAGTCTGGTAAGCCCCAAGTCTTTCAGCCTGTCTTCATGGGAGAGAAGGCTGCTCTCAATCCCTTCATCTCCCAGCCTGTACTTCTGCTTACCCCAACACAGGCACAGCACCTTGCACGTGCCCCCGTTGAACTGCATGAGGTTCATACAGCCCCACCTCTTAAGCCTGACAAGGTCCCTCTGGATGGCATCCCTTCCCTCCAGCACGTTGACTGCACCACACAGCTTGGTGTTGGCAAACTTGCTGAGGGTGCGCTGTCTGTGTCAGGGATGTTAATCAGTGCTGGTCTCAAACCGACGCCTGAGGAACACCACTCACCAGCGGTCTCCACTTGGACACAGAGCCACATGACCACAACTTGTTGAGTGCAACCGTCCAGTCAAATCCTTAATCACTGAGTAGTCAACCCGCCAAATCCATGTTTCTACACTTTAGAGAAAAGGGTGTCATGCAGGACAGTGTCAAATACTTTGCACAAGTTCTGGTAGATGACATCCGTTGCTCTTTTCTCATTCATCATTGCTGTAATCTCGTCACAGGTGGAAAAGAAACTTGTCAGGCACAATTTGCTGTTAGGGAAGACAGAATGGCTGTCACCAATCATCTCTTTATTTTCTGTGCGTCCTAACATAGCTTCCAGGACCATCTCCTCTATGATCTTGTTGGGCACCAGGGCTGACAGGCCTGTAATTCCCTGGATCTTCCCTATTTCCCTTTTTAAAAATAGGCATTATATTTCCCCTTTTTCAGTCACTGGGTACTTCCCCAGACTGCCATATCTTCTCAAATATGGTGGATGGTGGCTTAATCATTTCCTCAGCCAACTCCCTCAGGACCTTTGGATGTATCTCATCAGGTCCCATGGACCTCTGTACCTTCAGGTTCCTGGGACAGTTTTGTACCTGATCTCCCACTATAGCAGATAATTCTTTGTTCTCCACTCTCTCTTTGTCATTGCAATTATCAATACTTTTATAAATTCATAGTGGTAGTAGTAATAGTATTAGTACTAGTAGTATCATATGTATTTTGTTTCAGTTATTAAACTGTTTTAATCTCAACCCATGAGGTTTATTCTTTTTTCTTTCTCTTATTCTCCTCCCCAGCAGGGGGAAGGTGAACAGTGGAGTGACAGACTGACTGGTACAGAGTTGCAGGTTGGGGTTAAGCCACGACAACTGTCAACTTTCATAACATATTTGTCTTACTTGCTTTAAAATTTCCGGTGATGGAAATATTATAATCTTTCAAGGCATTTCATTAAAGTGTATTATTATATTTACCATTAATCTTTTTTTTCTTCCTGATTAGGACATTAACCTGCATTATTCCCTTTCAAATCCATTATTATCATTCTATTGACAGTGGACACAGAGAACAGATTACATACTTTTGCTTTACAGCTATCTTTTATGTATTTAGAGATTCAACATTTCTCTTCCAACTTCTCTAGATAGACTACAGCAGTTCTCATTTGGCATATCTGATCAATCCCATTGTTTTTCTTCAAACTCCTTACAATTCATCTGCATATTTAAAATATTTATGGCCTGATATTTTACCACAGTCACATGAGTGGAAATCCATACAGACATGATTTTCTCTGTGGAAATGTGTTTCTATTGCAAGAAAAAAACATAACTATAATTTTCCCAGAAGTATAAATTAAGCAGTTTGGTTCAGACCTCCTGTCACAGACTGAAATGTTATGGTTTATTGATTAAACATTTTTATGTAGGACTTTTGCCTATTATGGCAAAGTTGTTTAACAAAATCTGTGTGGAAGACCACTGTACCCTGAATGTAGCCCCTGGGCTGAGGCCCCAAACTGTGAGTTAAAATGCCTAAGCCTATTCCAGATAAGAAAAAGTGACGCTATTATTTTAAGCATATCCACTCTGTGAAGTAATTGATAAAACTGGGAGGACACTTCCACAGGGGGATCAAGCCCAGCAGCTTTGGGGTGGAGGCCATAGCTCCAGGCTTATCTGATGCCAGGCTTGCACAGACCCCTTCTTTCCCCCCCAGCCAAAGTAGGGAGGAAGAGGGTCTTGGGTGTGTGGAGCAACCTCTGGTCAGAGGCAGTGAACACCCATCATCCCTTACATGAACTGGCTCAGCTGTGAAATGGAACCCCCACCCTGGGAAAGCCACATCCACAGGGCACGCATGTGAAGGTGAGAAGGTGTTACAATCCATCAAAGGCCCCTGAAGTTCCCCCAGACTCATTCCTGACACCTTGCACCAGAACACTGCATGTGATGCAACTGATCCACAGTCTTGCAAGAGACAGTGTCAAACTCGCCCTCCCTAGAAGAGGCACTGGGTTGTTCCCACTTGGCCCAAATGTATTTTAATCCTTTGGATTCTATAATTTTCTGTGGGGGACCCTCACCACCAAGAAGAACAGATGGAGGGGATGGACAAGACATTGTTGGGACCCATGCAGTAGTGATATGTTTTTTCTTAATATGTCTCTGTCAATCTTCCTGTCTGTCTGCCCCCATCCTTTTCTATTTCTTTCTTTCTTTTGCTTTCTCATTGCCTTTTTTTACTGTTAAATAAAAGATACACTTTAAAATAAAATATATAAATTTTTTTTGGTATAAACATTTAGCCCTGTTTGGTTTTAATTATGTTTTGGGGAATATTTTGAATATTTTGAACCTTTGAATATTTGTAATCCACAGAGAGCTCACTTGCTCATCTGTGATTATAGCGGCTCCTAACACCTTCTTAGTTCTTGATTTCCTTTTTTTTCCCCCCTCACTTCCCAGTTCTGGAATTTTCCACAATTCAAAATGAGTTCCTCTTCTTCTCGTTACAAAGAGACAACACAAAGTGAGTTGAAGCCTCTGGATGAAAGATGGATCCTTGCAATATGTCACTGAATAAGCAAGTAAAAGTGCAACATTAAGCAGCAGAAAGATGGATGGGTAGAAAGAATATCAGGGATATGAATTTGTTTTCCTTTGTTGCCAGGATCATTATGGAGCCTGGAGCTGACTCCCTCCCTGTGGAGCACTAATTTCATGTTCATCCCTTAGGTGGTGATACCTCACCCTTACTCAAGGCAGAGTAGATTAGATATAGGTGAAAGTCCTTTACTATAACATGTAAAGCTAGTCTAGCAGATGTTTCTCTGTCCGTGGCTGGGGGGTTGGAAATAGGTCCCTTCCAACTCTAACTATTCTATGATTCTTTGGTTGTACTACTGCTTCATTTGTAAACCTCACTGATGTCTAACTTACCTATCCATCAGGTTGTTACTTGTATGACTTTTGTGAAGCCCTTCGTGCTCATCTCAGCTCTTCACCTGTCTGCTCGGCTCTCCTGGGTCATGCCACTGATAACTCCCTTAAGGGAGCTGATCCTCTGTTTAACCTACTTTGTGGGGGGGGGAAATCAATAGGGTAAATCAGCATATCCAACTCTTCCGTAAGTGAAAACAGTTGTTCATTCCTGCCATTCCACTCTTACATCAAGTAGCTCTCAAATTAATTTTGCAGTGTTATTTGTTTTGTTGGGTTTACTCCTGGTGAGGTGAGGGCAGCACAGAGGAAGAAAGAGAGGTGTCTAGACTGTAATCATGGTTTTGCTGTAGTAACAGTATTCTGTGTGCCAGTTTGTGTAACTTAGCTAGAAAAGCTTAGAAACATGCCAAAGTGCTTCATCTGCTAACTAGACAAACTGAATAGCTGCTGATAAAGCTGTATTGGGTGACTTATTTCATTTTAAAGCAAGCCATCTAACAGGATTTACATATTCCCCTTCTGGTAGCTGAGATAATCTGACTTCTGAATGAGGGTGAGAAGCTTATGCATATGAATAAGGAACATTTGTTTGTTTAAAGAGTGATTGACAGAGGGTCAAAAGATAGATCTGATGTGATTTAGATCATCTGTTGTTTTCCAACATCATCTAAAGAGACCTCTCAGATTGTCCTAAGGTCTGCAATACTAAAGCTGTAAGGACCCCAGATTTGATAATAAAAAGATTGCAACAGCATGAAATAGTAAAATTTCCTTGCATCTTTAGAAGCCCATGAACACTTAATAATTCTTATGACTAACTTTTCATAGAACTTTTCTGACCAAAGTTAGGAAGGAATGTGCTTGTGAGCGCATGATTAGACAGCATAGGTGGACAAACATCCCACAAAAAACTTTTGATTTAATATCATGGAGAGTAAAAAAGAATGGGAGTTTTTACAATGACCAGCAGTTTTGCTGCCTCAATAATTTTTTCTTTCAAGTTACTCAGAAAGATCCCCAGAGCTGGCTCAAGACCTCTTTCGCCAACACAGAAAAAATTAAACTTTGCAGCTCTATCGGTGAAAATCTGAGGCTGGCTGGAGCAGGAATACAAAGCCGCAGGGAAGCTGTGGTGAGCTCAGATGCTTACTCTTGCTCCTGCTGCCTGGCAGATGGGAAAATGTGAGGAACAACTGCTCCCACACCAGCAGCTGCCACCGTTGCCTGCCCACTTTCCATAACTCTGGCATAGATAAATCTCGTATTGGGGTCATGGACATCATTCATATATCCATTTTGCCTATGCCAGCAGCCACTTTTTTTTCCTATGCATTTGCACTACATATCTGTTTTCTGCACAGAATTCTAGCTCTGACATGTGCATGCTCTTAAAAAAGAACCACATTGGATCATGCAACCATGATGTACTGTTGTGTTCTTTAAGATTTTCAATATGAGATTTTTAATTCAAATTGTCTTTAATAGCTTTCTATTAGTCTTTTCAGTTTGTATCAGCTCTGTATTCTGTTTTTGAGGCTGAATGAAAAAGAAATGAACAAAGGTTTTAGTTCCATTTGTTCCCTGAAAAAAAATCTAGAATGAATAAAGGAACACTTTGTCTTTTGCTTCGACAAGCTGATAAATTTAAATACAGTTCTTCTCTACCAAGACCTATTCAAGTCTGCATGCACTGAATATTTCTGTGCACTGAGGATATGTTCTTAAGAAAATTCTAATTAGAATTTGAGTTTCTTCCACAAAATTAATTTCGTGTACTTGTATTTTAGATCCTTTTCAGTCACATTTCACATTTACCATTTACTCAAATCCCTTTTAGCAGCTGTCATGTCCATTGCATTTAAGAACACTTTAGTCAGTGCACATGGTAACTGCGATACTAAACATTCCCAAAGACTTTTCCAATATGTAGGTACATTTCCACAGTGGAACTGTCATCTGTTTTAGTAGTCTTTGGAATCTTCCCACTGAGCTTGATCTATCAGTTGTTGCTTTGCTATCTTCTTCTCTGACCATGTTTAACGGCTTAGAACCATATTTGAAAATGGCTTTTCTTTAGGAAAACTCTGTTCTTCCTTGAATCTGGTTTTCATTAATAAGGTTTCAGAACAGACACCAGGAGGTGTGTTTGATCAAAACCCCAGAACTTTCTGCATTCTGCCTTTTAATTGCATGTATTGTTAGCAAACTATTTCATATTAATAGACTGCTTTTGCTACTTGCAGGAAAGAGGAACACCTGTTGTTTTCAAAGACTTTCCAAAAATTCTTGTCAACTGTTTCTTAACCCATCATTGTCAGTTTAATATCCATTTTTTTCTTCACAGTCACTTCCACTTTTAAGAAACTGTACATATATACCTACTGATGTATATATGTAGATATATTAAAAAATATA
>VXAX01006964.1:0-38362 GCA_013399835.1 Leptocoma aspasia
TCTACCCTTCCCACAGTGAGTTGCTGACAAACAGTTAAAATTATCTTAAGAAGTCAATCATCTCTGTGCCAAGTATTTAAAAGTGAAAAATACTTAGCAAAAAATTGTATTTATTAAGAAGTTATATGTTTATAAGGAAACAATTCTACATTTTTTTCCTAAAACTTAATTGGTACAAAATTAAGCAATCATTTTAATTAATTGTCTGTTAAAAAAAGCCAGGATTCAGTTTTTGCTGACCTTTACATGAACAAGATGTAGTTAGGTTGCTGCTCAAGATTCACACACGATGACTTTTTACATCTATATGGTACTTTGTGGGGAAGCTCATCTTAACCTGAACTTTTCATCATGAGCACAATTTTGAAGTAAACCTTCCAGTTGTCCCTTCTTATGATGCCCTTTGGTTAATGTAACAGAGCAGTCTAAGTGCTCATGGACTGGACTCCTCCCAAGGGAAAACAGAAGCTCAAGTTGCACTCCAGGACTGCACCCAAAGCGTTACAATCGGTGGCAGACCAAGCTAGACCTAATTTGAGGTGATCCACATGTGATGTGGACATCAACTCACCAGTACCAAATATTTTGCTCCATAGACCTGTGCTGGCCCATGTGACTTGTTAAGACAAATACAGCCCATGTCAGACAGAGGTTACACTCCTGAAAACTGTCCCAGTATTGCCCTGAGGGCCAGAGCTGAAAGACTGCACCGAAGCTCTAAGAGAGCGAGGCCTTGTAACTAATTAAAGGCTAGCATGATGCATGGCATGTTTCACGGGCAAGTTTCACACTTCATTTAATAGTTACCAGATGTAAATAATGTACACGATTCTATCTTGTGTTTATAGAGTGAAGGTAGAACTTTTTTAATACACTGGAGGATCAGAAAACTTGTGTGTAACCGTATTTGCTGTAGGTTCTGTGCAAGTGAAACAACAAACTCCCTATCAAATGTCGTTGGGAGGAAGATTAAGCGTACAGTGACACAGCAGTAATCCAGTTCTGCATCTCTAGTTTGGGAATTACATTCATTTGTCAATGATCAGGTCATCTTAATAAAACCCTTCATTGTTTAAACTGTAAGTACAAAATAATGAGTGGTAGTCGTTCAATCAAGAAAGACCAATTGTAATGTACTCATATGATAGTGGCATTTTCTTGTATTAAAAAAATAACCTAGCATATCTAAAAGCTACTTACTCATGTCACTGATATTAAGGTTGATGATTTATTTTCCTGTGCTTCATTGCTTAACTCTGACCTGAAGACAGGTAACCACTAATGGTATAATTAGGTGAGTATTTTACCAGCCATTGATGATGCTTCTGCAGCAGAAGCATTTCCAGTTCTTAAATGCTACCTCATTGGTCTTACTGGGAAACTCAGGAATGGCATAGAGCTGTTTCAGTGTGAAATACAGCTACTACACCAACTATACTTGTAAAACTTGACAAAAGTTTTGTGTATTTTTTAATGTCTCTAGCTGCTTCTCCCGTATTGTCTTGTGTTTCCCCTCAATATTAACTCTCAATGCCCACGAAAGTGTTACTAGAAAAATATGTGTGCACATTGCCCAATAAAACAGATAAATTTGAGGAAAAAGCTTTTGAACTCAAACTGAAGCCCTTTCCCTCAGTAGAAGAATTAATTCAAGTATGCAGCCAAGAGCTTTCAAGAGATAAAACATTCCTCTGGGAACATGGTATCTCTGTATTTATACTGAGGATGATCTAGTTGGAAAGTCCATAGTCTAAATCTTATTCAGCAGACTAAATTAGAAATGCTCAAACATTTGAAAGAAGATGAAATAAGCAATGAATGACATAAACATAAAATAAATAACTGAGAATCAGACAAAAAATATTTCTTCATTAATTTTTTTACCCTAAGTACTATTACATTGCTTTGCTATTGGTTTTGTTTGTATTCAACACTTTAAAAAAGGAAATTTGAAAATAAATGGCTGGAGTTATGTAAGAGGAGAAACTGATGGGAGCTCCAACCCTGTGCTATTCATTTGCCATGTCAGAAGCACATGAAGGCATCCTTTTCCTGACTCCTTGCACCCAATGACTGAAACCAGCACTCCTTGACATCAAGAAACTGCTCTAATTTCAAACATGCTCCAGGATGGCTTTCATTGCACATGTCTATATTTGTGTCTTAGCTTAGGACTGTTACTTTGATGCAAGCCTCTTTTTCACCACTGTTCACCACTGGACTGGACCACGGAGCTGCCTTGGACCAAACCAACAGGATCAGCCCCTCGGATGAAGCCAAGACAGAAGCTGCGCCCCAGCTCCACTGGGCAGCCAGACCTCACCACCAGACCAGTCCCAGTCCAGGTGACAGCCCTGGAGCAAGGACAATGTGGACACAGGGCCCCAGTGCCCATGCCATGGATCTGCTCCTGTTGTGCTAAATGCTCTACACATCTTCTCTGCCTCTCTTGTGCAGTTTCCTGCTTCAGGTCAAAAAACACCCACTGGGGCAGAGAGTGAGTTCAAGAAAGAAGCCAGACAGATGTGCTGACTGGGGGCAATATTCTGTCTTTTGCTCAAGCAGCTCAGGAGGCTGTAGTGATAATGCCCCAGTTCCCTTCAGTTGCAGAAATGCTGCATAAACTTTGAGAAAATAATGAAGATTTAAATCAGTTTCAGGCCAGGAGAGATATTTTATCCTGTAATGATTATGTACTGAGGTGTTCCAAACATCTCTTTTCATTATTTTTGCTTCACAGAAAAATTTAAAATCTTGTACTCATTCTAAATCAGCAAAAAAAAAAAAAAAAGAGATGTTTTAAAATATCAATAATTTGTTTGTGATGATAGATCCACATAAGCACTATTGATAAGTGTTGGATGAGAGCCCATAGAAGAAATGGCTGCAAATCACTTCTGCCACTTCTGTTTCCTAATATCAGGGGGAAAATCATATAAGCAGTACATAGGGGTATAAAAATACTAGCTTGTTGATGAACAGAAACCTTATTAATCATATTATTTCAATGGATTTACAAGTCAAAGACTTAAAAATTCTTTCCTGCAGTTGCACCGTATTCCAGTATAAGTGTAAACTATACTCACTAAAATCTGAAGTTGCACTTCTACAAAATTAGCACTGCAACATGCAATGCTTCATGCTAATTTTAAAATGCAGTAAGATTGGATTAAAATAAGTTAAGCATGTTAATGTATCTTTATTACTTATGAGCTTTTAAAACCTTAGCACAGACTCGTTTGAAATTTCAAACACATGAAGCAATGAGCAAATATAAACTTCAGTAGCTTTAGCACACATCGAATGAGCTTGTCCATATTACAAAATACCTGGTTTTACAACATCTAACTAGCATGTGTTGGTTACACCAGTGGTTTTCAGGCTGGAGTTTGCAGGTCACAGGTGATGTAAATGTATTTATCACTAAGCTGAATAGTGCACCATGATCTGTGACAAGTTTTGGAGGTTGACAGTGATCCTCCAGGAAGTCCAGGCGCCAAGATTCACATGCCCTATTGGATAAGGCATATAACAGAAACCCTAAGCTTTTTGTTTTTTTAATCAGGAGGAGAAATAGTCCTCTCCAGAGCAACCGCTTCATCCTGAAACAGGTGGTAAATGGGCTTATAGATGTCCCAGTCTCTCTCCATTGATTACAGAGGGAGTCTCAGGAGAATAACTAGGGGGGTATTAGCTTTAGGCTAGACCTTGTGCCCTCAGTGTCCTCCTCCATAACCTCAGAATAGACAGATCAGATGCTCCTGCTCTGAGCCTTGGTTTCTCTGCCTCTTCCCTCCTCCAGGGGCTGGGGAAGGAAGAGGAAAGCATAGTCTCACACCAGCACCCAGGACCATGCCTGGGGCACACCTGTCCTCGCAGTGCAGGGAGCACAGTCCTGCAAGAGGGTCTCAGCAGGTATTGGTGCTGCCAGTGCACAGGTGGGCTGTGTGTGCTCTGATTACACAGTCAAAAGTGTCTGTGCCAGGGTGGGCATCTTATCTGACCACTTCCACCTAAATCCAGCCTCTGCCTAATGTGGATCACTGTCAGCACAGATATATTGGTACTCACACAGCTGAAATAGAGGAGCTCTGCAGCCTCACATACTCTGGGGAAAGGAAGTACCAACACAAAACTTAATTGGAAACAGGGTTTTATCCTGGTTCAGCACATGAGGTTTTCTTCCTGCAAGCCCACAGGGGCCATGAAAATCTTGCACAACACCTTCCAGAGAGGAATCTGAAATTGAAGCAAGCTTGTGCTGGTGTACAACACATCCATATTCTTTAGAAGATTTCCAGAAGGGGGTCCATTTGGGTGCAGGCTTCTCAGTGCAATACAGCTGCATCCCATGAACTAGCTATTGGATAAAAAGGATTTTAATGCTCAACACTCATAACTGCAGCCTTGTGGAGGAACATTTGACTCAAGCACACCTCGTTAGGATTCTGAAATGCTTCTGCTTCTGAACTGAAATATATAAAGCTTTCATATCAGCCATGAAAAGAGTTTAATTGACTGAAAGGAACTTAAGACTAAAACACATACACATTTGCTAAAAAAAAAAAGTAATTTAATCTGGTATTTGCCAGTTAAAAATATGCTTTTACAATTAAATTTAAAATCTCTAGAGAAGTTAATTTGGTTAATGTAGATAATTTTTAAAGCTCTTTCTCAGTGGGGCCAATTTTAATTTTGGGATTAAATGAACAGCTAATAGAGACATTCCGATTTTTTCCCCCTCATACATTTGATGTTTGCTTAAAATTTTTTTTCATAACAATCACCCCTTCAAAATAGCACTGCCTTCAATGAGTATTTAGAACACATAAAACTTATTAAAAACTTAAAATAAGCCCCAGGTTATTACATTTGCATCCATTAACAACCTTACTTTGAGAAATGGCTTTGCTAAAAGAACATGTTTTAATCAGCTGTACTACTTGCTTGCATAAAGACTAGAGGGGTTTAACATTTTTTTTTTTTAAATTTAAAAGCTGTGCAGTCATCAGTAGCTATTGAGGACATACTTGGTACGAACAAGACTACTTCATCCTGATGCACTGTATTTGATATCACAGTGCTTGCAAGTGCCATGTAACACAATTCTTCAGCAGAAAAAATCATGAAATGAAAATGATGTAAAATAGCGTGGGGAAAAGCAGAAAACTTTTCTGTGGACATTGACTCCTTGCAAAAATCACCCTGAAATATTCTCTTAGAGTTGAAAAAGTTAACAGGCCTTTTAGGCTTGCAATAAAGCTTAATTTAAAAGTTTTATCGACAGTAGTTTATATATGATTAAGTGACCTGTAATGCCAGGTGAATGAATAATTGATCTATTCTGGAATGACCTGAGAGATTTCTTATTTTCAAGCCTGATCAGTCTGATACCCACACCATCCATTTACCACTTCTAATGTTCAGCAGACTGTTCTATAACTCTGCCAGGTTCAGTTCTGCAGCTACAATTCAATCAAAAAGTCATGTCAGGGCTCAGAGTTGTATTAGCTGAAATTAGGAATGTTGGTCATTTATTACATTTGGAGTCCTATTTATCTTCTGGGCCTCAGCTTTCCACTGAAGACAAATTCTTAAGGTTTTTACACCAACTAAAGAAAAAATTATTTTTATTTTATTTTTTAATGGAAACTTAGTGCATTCTGGTTTTCATCCACCTTCCAGGTCTTTACAAATGGTCACATATTTCACAAGAGTTATGGCCCAAATCACAAGAGCTGTCACCACTGACATTTACCCATCAACATTACAGGGTGCACAATTGCAAAGCTACATATGAAATCATTACAAGTATAGAAGAACAGTTCAGATATTTTTTCTACCTTTTTGGGTTCGATCCAGTGAAAAATTTAAAGGTGCCAACACCTAACTTTTAGGCTGACTTCCAGAATGAAATTCAGAGTCAGATACCTGAGTTCCTTCCATAACTTGAGACAGGTCACTCAGTGGGAAGAAGACCCCTGAGCAGCAGTGAGAACACTGCTCTCCCCACTCCACTGCATCCTGCCTCTTCACAGCTAAATCCTTGGGAGGCTGCTGAGCCACACCCTCCTGGTTTCACCAGGAGACTTCATGCTGCCCCATGGCTACAGTGCTTTGCTGCAGCAGAGGGGCTGTGAACCTCAAGTGCCTCAGCTGGAGGAGAGCATCCTGTGCATGTCTCTGCCTCCTGGGTGAGTGCTACAGGTGTAAGAGGTCCATGAGAAACACTTCACATATAATTACTACTAGGGAGGGACACAGTTTTGGCAATGAGCCAGGAAGGCTCATTTCAAGGGATTTTGCATGCTCTTCTGCCTACTTTTGGGATCCACTGACGTTTTGGTAGGGAGGCAGCATTGCAGACTGAGTTGAAGATGATCTCCAAAGACATTTAGAAACCTTCAAGGTTAAGCAGCCATTGGGCAGGATGTTTGGATAAAAGGCACCAAGAGCTCAGTCCAGTTATCCAACTGTAAAAGGTGTCTAGGAATGTTTCTCCTGTCCAAGGGAGGTGCAAGTGGGAGATCACCACTGGCCACATGGGAGACATTCACTCCTCTGGAGTGGCAGCAAGAGGCCAGCAGGTGCACTGTAGCATCTTAAATGGAAAGAGATGACAAATTTTTAGCAACCGAAATAAGCCTATATAATAACCAAATCCCACATTAGGAAGAGCAAACTTTTACCTTACTTTTGGATTTTGGCACACTAAGACACTGTCAGCAGCAGTAAATACCAATTAGTTAGAGGTGAGAACCAGTTGAAAACACAAGTTCACCTATATATTCTACTACATTAATAAAATGTTATGGAAAACATTCCATGCCAAAGCGCAGACCTAGCTCTGCAGCTGCACATTGTGAAGCCTGTGGGAAGTGGGAATAGAATAAAGTTAGATGTGGCTGCCTCCAATTTCACTCTCTTTTTAAGGTCAATCAGACCATACACTAGTTTAAAGTTGTATGGACAGAGAAATCTGTGCATGGGTCTTTCTGAGAAAATCCACTAGTTTTAGAGTGAAAGCCCACCAATGAGATTTGCAAGCAAAATAAGCATCTAAACAATGACATGACTAAGTGCTTACCACAGCAGGCTGTTTATTTTGGACACAGGATGGAGAAGGCTTTTGCCAGTTTCTGTTTAGCTTGGCAAACCCCATGGCAAGTGTAGTCACAGCAAATATATTCCCAAGCCAGATGACACACAGTTCCAGAGCTGATACAAAATGGGCTGTGGAAGACTAGAGTATAATAAAACAAGTTGAAATAGTATGTGACAATGATAGCTTTGCATACTATTGCCCTCAAAGTATCAAAAGGATCTCACATTTCTTTCAGAGATATGTATTAGTGATGTAGTGAAGTCAAAGATGAAATTATATCCCATTTTATACATAGAAAATTGGGAATTTTTTTAATGTCACAAAGGCTGATATTGCACTCATTTGCTACAACAGACTCTCAGAGAAATCAAATGCAATCATAAAACAGAAAGCAAGACATTATTTTTTAACGACTGCATTATGTAAGCAGGAAGAAGGAGATGATATCAACCTGCCAGCTGGAAATCAATAGGAACCTGGCCAACTAGCCTAATGCTTTTTTTTCTGTTGTTTTCAAGGGGATCAGTTTACTAAACAAATTCAATCCCATGTGCTTCAGAAATACTGGACATTTGAAGATCTGAACATTTAAATCCTAGGCATTGTAAAGCCAACATTTTATGCACATTCTGAAGTCCAAAGCATAGCATGCTGTCTTTATCTGGTCAATCATACTTTCTGTCATGTGCAATAAATGATGCTATGATGAATTCAGATACTTATGACTAAAATGGATTTGTTTTACTTAACAAACTTCCTTGTTTGTAGTTTTAACAAGTCACAAGTCCAGTTCCTCAGGCCAGAGGAGATTTAGAAGCATGTATAGTTCATAAAAACAGTAAGAAAACTGGAAAATCATTGTACATTTCTGCCATGTGCTGACTTTGTGCTGTACATGTTTGGATTTTACATATTATCATATCTGTTCTGACACTTGAGTCCAATAGGGCCATCAGCTACCTGGCATCTTTTTAGTGTCATCATCTTACCAATCTCAAATTGCAGGTGACAGTTAGTATACCTTAACTTGCCACACCAAAGGTCCTTGCTGCAGTGGGTCAAACCAAATTCAAGGTTGCAAAGTATCAAAAAGTTTATTAAAACTCAAAGTAAAGCAAATTTCTCTCCCCTACTGTCTTCACATCTTTGTTGTAGAAGACAATCCTCAGCCAGGTTCTCCAAGCACGCACACACATTTAGTGACTGCATGTTTTCCTTATTTTCCTACCATAACTGAGGTAGTGGGCTGTAGCTCAGAAGCCTGACCAGACTGAAGAGGTAGACATACAATTTTACAATTTTTAAACTGTAAAACTGTTTGCAAAATTGTAAAGTTATTTATAAAATTTTCAGCTATTTGATATACAGCAAACAAGTACAGATGCCATCCTTTGTTTTTCAGAAAAGGAAGCAGCAAGTTTGTTACCTGCAAGTACAAAAAGTCCCACAGAACAGGCACGGCAGAGTGAGCTAGGACACAGAACAGGTCTTGTTTCCCAGTTTGGGGCCATGCTCAGGGACTTGCCACACGCTGCCTTTCATGCTGCTTTATCCTTCTGGCTGGCCATGTACCACCAAACACGAGAGGCAAATGTGTAAGGTCTCACCAAGACCACTCTAAGATTTTAAAGAGGTTACAGTCTAACCTGCTTCTCCAAATTACAGTCAAGTATAAAGTTTCACCTGAAACACCTTTCCCCATTGTATATGTTCAGGTGCAACACAACTTTAGCTCAAACAGCCTCCCAGCATCTGAGAATAGGATGTGTGAATAGTTCAGACAGCCTCAGCATCTCACAGGAGCTAGAAGAGCCTTGTCTTTGAGTTTCTTCAAAAAACAAGAAAGTTTGGGAGAAGATTAACATTGATTTTTTAAGAAATATTGGTATAATGTAGAAAGAAGAAAAAAAAAGGCAAAAAGCTAATTAGATATTAAGAAGGTTAAAAGGGATGACCCAAAGGGATAGACTGGTATTGATTGCTCACAAAACGTTGGAAGGCTGATAGGGATGCCATTTGCCATGAGTATGGTAGCATAATTAAGGTCATTCAGTAAGAATTATATAAAACAGGCTTTGTCACACAAATACCATTACTGCAAGAGTTTAGGCAATAAAGTAAATTATATTGACATAACAGGCTTTGACAAACTATTTTACATCATGGTGAAGGACCTTCTGTTTAAAAACAAGTATAGAGTTATTAGAAAAATAAGATGAAAAAACTTCATACGAGTATCTAGTTCATCACCCACTGGCAGATTCTTGAATATAAAATGGATTTCAACTGAAAATTGGGTTTATACATTTCCAAACAGAAGTATTTCAAATGGAGTTGCACAGAGTTTCTATTTTTGGCTCAACTGTGAGAAATACCGTTATTATTGAACTGAACACAAAAGAATCACTGCAGCTAGTGTACAAACTCCGGCAGCATGCCAGAAGTGATAAGAATGGGTCAGTTCCACAGAGAGGCTGTGGTGCTTGAAGTGCTAGTTTCATTCAAACAAAGAATATAGGTCAAACATCCAGATCTGGAAAAGCAGTATCCTGTAATTCAATGACTTAGAGGAAAACTTCACTTTAAGGGAAATAGCCAATGAAAAAAAATTCATAACATGACTGTGTGATTATGAGGGATAGTATGATCTTCAGATGTGTAAATAAGAATGAATCTGTAACAAGTAGGACAATTGTATACTGCCCAGCTGATATGAGCTAATTGGGATTTTTTTCCTGATATCCTTCATCAGAAAATTCAACATTCTCAGAGGGAGGTGAAGTTTAAATAAGAAAAGAATTCTAGAAAATAAGATGAAGATGTTTTGATTTTTATGACGCCTCTCTTGTGTTTTTAAATATACATTATTTGGTCTTAAATTTATTTATAATATGATTTTGCATCTTTGGTGATAACACATCGTATTAAACATTTAAAAAATAAAACCTATTAAAAATCAGACTGTAATGAAATGTCTCAAGTTTGCTATAAGATTACTTTTTAGCCTATAGTTACAGAAATTGTCAATGTCTTCTCTTTCTATTCTGTTTTGGGAGAAAGACTTTCTGACCTTCTGTCAGCTGAGATTGTAATTCACATATTGGAATCTGAGTCCAATGTCATTATTTAAGAATACAGAAAGCCAAGAAATGTTATAAACAAACCACAAGAAGGTTCCAGAGTTGCATTTCTTAAAAGTACAGTTTGAAACCAAGGGTTTGGATGCTTTCTTAGCTTATTAGACCAACAGAACCACAACAAAACCTAACATGAAAATCACTAGGCAAAGGAATTCTAATTAAAATTAAGGGAACGTGTATTACCCATTGGAACAACTAAACTGGGATTACTGTAAGTCAGTAATTTTTTGCAGCCTCTCAGATGACATACTTTCCTAGAAGGCATGCTTGCAGCTCATTTACAAACATAGGACTCAATACTGAATTTCTGCAGGGATGTCCTGCAGCTCATACTGTGCAGGAGGTTCTCACAGCTCCTGGGTTTAAGCCTATGAGCGCAGGAAAAGAAAAAAAGCAGCACTCAAGTCATTGCTGTGGTCAGGCAGGTGTCTTCTGCAACCAGTACATGTTTGCAAGAATGAGCATCACTTACCAAAGGGTCTGACAGGGAGGAAAAGGGCCGTGGTCTGCAGTGTGAAGCACTCACTGAAGAACGAGATGATGTGCACAGAAGGAGACATTGTGAAACAAGCACAGCCATACCACCTACCATACTATGGGCAAAGCACCTAGCCTTTCTATGCAAGTGCTAAAAAGAAAAAAAAAGATTAGCAGATTTTTTTTAACGGGAATAAATCAGATTATAGGGAAACTTGTCTGAACAGGACCCAATGGGCAAAATTATGTCAGTTCACAATTCAGTAACGTCTCCGAATTGGGGGAGCAGAGGACAAGCTAAAATCTGAAGTACAGAGATCTAAAAGAGAAAGAGAATCAACACACACCCCGCTCCAACACACTGAACACTTGACATCACAAGAAAGACCCCTTCCCACACAGATCACCAGCACCTTACTTTTCCTCCCTGCCAGTCAGTCTTTCTGCAAGTGTAACTGCAACCTTAGCTTTTTTTAAATATCACACCTGCCTGACAAATTGTTCCTCTTAAATCCATAGAAATAATGGTCTTACCTTAGAGCTTCAGATAAAGATATACATTTTTGCACATTGCTAATCTTTGCATAACTCATGTTTTAGGAAAATAGACCTATTAGTAAATACAGATCAAACTGTGAAACTGTATTACAGTATAAGACATATTTCTTAATCTAGATAAAAACCCTTCTTCTCTAGATCAATCATAAGCAAATTTTTTTCCATTAGTATCAGATAAGCAATCATCTTCCTGATTTTTTAGGAATTCAACAAATATAGCTAATCTGTATATATTTACCTCTCTCCAGCCTTAGACTGCAGTTTTTCAGGCCACAGACTGTCTTCCCCGAAAGTGGTCAGCTAACTGTGGGCACTGGCATAAATAAATAATTACATCATAGCCACTAGGGACACTTAAATAAAAATATAGTCTGATTTAACTGTGAAGTTCCTCTTCCAAAATCCCAGACAAGTAATGATATTCAGAATCCTGCTTTATATTTATCTTATCAGGAGTTTCCTTCTAACAAACAACTGTAACTGTACATGTCTTGCTCATCTACTCTTTCCCCATGCACTCACCAATGCTCAAGACAATCCCTCTTGCTCAAATGCAAGGGGGACAGATTCTTTTCTATTTACTGCTTCTAAGTTCTTGTTACTTTCTTTTGAAAAGACAGTATCAGCCAAAACTTAAGAGGGAAGAACATCTTTGGAGAGTTGCTTATTGTGATTACGGGATGTTTAAGGCAACAGATGAAGCAATGAAATCATTGCACGGAAAGAGAACATGCCAAGGAGCACCAAGGAGCCTGCCAGCTCAGGGAAGAACAAAAATCCAGACATGAGGAGCCTTTGAGGCTGAGACATGAGACATGAAGATTACATAAATGCTCACTACAGAAGTTACTGAACCGGCTAAAGCAAGGACTCACCTGAAAGAGTAGAAATTGCTGGGATTTTTTAACTTCCTGTTTGCCTTTTTCCAGAGTTCTAAGCTTTCTCAACTTAAAAACTTAGTTTTCTAGTTTTTATTAAAATAAAGTTTCCCTTGTTTGAAATTTAAAAAAAATCATCAACTTTAGCCTAACTTTAGTTAGAATACAACATAATATAAAAAAAGACTGCCTGATGCAGAGTCCCATCAGGGATGGAAAGATGACTGCCCTTAGTGCTGTCCCCACCATGAGAGCAAGGAGGGAGGCTTTCACTCTGGGAAGCTGCACTGCTGTCAGAAGTGGAGCAGAAAGTGTGAAAGAAGGAAAGGAGTGGAAAAATACAAGATATTTTGACTGGTAACAGGCCTCCTCACCTCCCCACACACCAAATGTCCTCCTGCAGGGAAGACAGGTGCAAAAGAGGACAAACAAAAGAGAACGAAGAGTAAAAGCAAAGAGCAGTCAAAAGTGAAACGAAGGATAAAGGAAAGCTGGGAATCATGACAGTGCTGGTAGCAAAATAAAAAAACAGAGTAACAGAACTACACAAGAAGGTCTTTCCTTCCCATGATCCAGGCAACTCTGTCACCCAAAACTGAGTCAATCAAGTTCTTGCGATACTGAGTCCCAGAGCAATAAGACAGCTATTGCTCTCATGAGATGACGTGAGAACACCCAAGACAAGTGACAAAAGTTGCAGAAAAATGTTCCACTGCAATTGGAAATGGTAAAAAATATACATCATGCATCAAAAGAAGTAGTCTTTCTTAAAAAATTGTATTTAAAAAAAAAGATTACATAAATGCTCAACTCCTCCTTAACCCTCAGCACCTGGAAACGAGAAGTGTTTCTTAAAAAGTAGTTTCTAATGTGTCTGATCTCCCCATGAAAAATGAAAGTTTGACTGGGCCAATGCTGTAAGGTAAACACAGTTGTTAGCACAACTCTGATTTTAACTTTAAAAGAATTAGCATATACCAAAAAAAAGAGTCACAACTGCCTTTTTCTTTAATCACCAAGCTTGTCTTCATTTAAGTTTGCAAGGCCTACTGCCAGCTGAGACAAACTGTACCTCAAAAAAGACATTATAGCTGGGGGGGAGTATGGCATCACAGTCTTTCTTTCCTTTTCTTCCAATATATCAGCCAATATTTCCTCTGCAAACAGACCTGAACAATAGGCAATAGCAAGACACAGTTTTCAATTTCTGCATTCTTTTAGATGTTTTTACTGTACACGTATTTCTCAAAATTAAGTAGAGAGAATGTCATTAATGTAATACCTAAAGCCAGGAGAAAGTAAAAATTACAATCATGTGGCCAAAAAATTCTCAAATTTGGAATCTAGGTTTTCATTTTCTCAGAGCATTGCCATATATGAGTAAGCATCAGAACAGAAGGATGTGTCACATGGGGTTCACCAGGGGTCTGTCCTGGCTGCAATACACTCCAGTATTTACTCCATGATTCAGAGAGTGCATATTAAATTTACAGATGGCAAGAACCTAGAAGGAAATTAACCTATTGCAGAGGAAAAAATACTGTGGACAAAAGAAGAAAATAATCTCTGGGAAAAAGAAAACAGAATGCATCCCAACAGGGACGAGTTGAAGACATTGTAAGAGCAAATGAACCACACAAATACAGAACAGAAGACAGGCAATTAGAAATCAGTTGTGTAGAAAAGGACCTTGAATGATATAAAAGAGAAGCCGAACAGAAGTCAACATCAAGCTACAACAGGTTTCTTAAGGTACCAACAGAATTATGCATGAGCCAGAGTACAGAATGCAAAAACCTGCAAAAGCCCTCTGCTCTTCAAGGCACAGCTGTGATACTGCCTTGTTCTCACAATACAAAAATAAATAAGTAAGTAAAAATTCAAGTGGGCCAACTGGAAGGAATGCAGAGGAGAGTTGCAAGAACAGTTCCAGGAAACATGACCCTAGAGGAAACACAGAGCAGTGAGTTTTTGAGTCCAAACAACATAAGACCTAAACATGACATGCTAACAGCCCTCAAGCACATAAAACACTGCTGCAGGGAGAGATTCAACAGTTAGTTTCCTACATTCATCCAGGAGAAGGAAAAAAAGTAACAGCCTTAGATTTTAACAGCAAGGTTTCCACCTCAAGCCAAGAGAAGTTTCTGTTGGCAAGAATAATGAAATGTAAGAATGAACTGCCGGAAGAGGAGGCCAGACAAACCTTCCTCGAAAAAGTCAACTGACCTTGCCTCAGAGTAAAGATAGACTCCACATCTTCCTTGCACCCTCATCATTCTCAGCTTGCCTAAATATTGTCAGAAAAAGAGATAACATCCTGCATCCTTAAAAGCAATCTCTTCATCATGACCAGCTGGCCTCTTTCACAGATTAAATAGCTATGCCTTGCTGTGTTCCTGTTCTCTGTTCCTCCCCCAGACCAGCACATGGGCTGTACCTGGTCCAGAGCGGCTGCCTCCCCTCTCCTGTACCCTGTGCACGTGCCTGGGCTGGCTCTGCTTTCCCCGAGCAAAGCTCTAGAGAGGACACAAAAGCCTTTATGGATGATTAATAGCTACCTTTCAAGGCTTAATGATTTGGCTAAGAAACTACATCTTATAGATCAGTCAGCTAATCTAGACCTTGGCCAGCTCTCTTCTGCTCTTTCCAAGAGGTAGACTGAATATTCAGCTCAATTGAAAGATTGAAAGCTCTCCTGCTTTCAATCATTCTTCTCCATTATCAACCACCTACTCAGACAACTATTCCCAAGTTGCACCACTTTACTCAACAGATCATCTCCATCATATTATCAATGGGTAAGCAGAGAAACCTTAAGCCTTAATCAAAACAAACTGTCACTAAATACTCAGAAACAATTCAGGAATTAGTCCTACTTTACAGTTCTGTGTGTTCTGTTTTCCAGTTTTCAGCTCTGCAATGATGAGACTGCATTTTATCTAAGGAAGAACACACCATTTTACTACACGTTAGGTAATGTATACAATTCCAAACGGCAGAAGTTCTTTCCTTCTGTTGCTGGAAAAAAGATGAATAATAATGTTAAAATTAGTTACAGCCAGTATGTGGTAGATGGACTGTTGCCATATGGTGGCTATGTAAATTAAGTGACAAAATAAGGACCTAGCGTTTATAAGCAACTTCAGCGCACTTCAAAAAACCCAGCCTGCCTGTGAAATACCTAAGGGCCCCCACTTATAGGAAAAGACGACATCAAAAACTTGGATTTTTTTCTGAGACTCTGAACAATTATTTCAAGGAAAACATAAGCCTCTTATTTGCCTAACATATAAAGAATATCAAGTCCAATCACCACTCCTGTGCATTACACAAAGTAGTCTTGTCATCCAATTAAGCATCTATTTTCACTTGGTAAAATTATATCCCAACACTGCATCGCTGTGTTGCCTGTCTGGAAAGGTGCCTGACTGTACTTTGTGGATGACTTAAATGCCCAAACTTAGGACAAAGACAATTTCTCTAAAAGCTGTCAAAGCCACCCACTTTTGCTAACTAGATAGGGAATTTAGGACCACCTTTAAGAGTCCTGATACTCTATGTGCTTGTCATTGAAACACAAAATGGGGGCACAGCTGGGCAAGATACTTCCCAAGCATCACAGCTCAGTAAACTTGAAATACATTCAAGAGGCAGCATCTCAGACTCCATGTAGCTATCATGGAGAAAAGTGATAATTTAAAGTATTTAATTTTTTATTATTTCAGCAGGCAGTGATACTAGGTATCAAACAGATAATTGGATCAGAAATAAAAAAACAGTTTCTTCTAAAGCTGGGTCACTATTATAAAAGACTGGTTCTCATTTTTCAGTTATAATGAAAGCATAGCTCCTGCTATGAAAAATAAAAGTTGAAATTAATTATGGTATATAACAGCTTCATGAATCTTTGACATACACCACAGATTAGATTCCAGACTCCTACTGCCCCATCACACAAAAACATCAGTATTTTTTTCTCTAACCATATGCACAGAGGCTAATTAACACAAAATCCTTTTTCCTTACTGAAAAAGGAGTCTTCAGGCTTTATTAGAAGAACAGGAAAGCAATTAACTAAAGATTAAAGGGGCTGCATCTGCATGAAGCATGATAGAAATTGCCAAAAGGAGCAGGAGACAGGTAACAGAGGATATAACAAAAGGGGAGGGGCAGAAGGAAAGAATGAGCGACAGGTTAATATTAAAATCACAGCTGGAGGTCTTTTTCAGTAACCTGTTGGAAGTCAGCCAGAGGGGATAACTGTAATGTAGGCACAAGCTTAGGCAAAAGTCTATGGACTCCATTCAGGTCAGATTACCTGATCCTAATGGTCCTTTTCACCCTCATAAATCTAAATTACACATGTAGGAAGACAAAAGTGAATACTGAGCACAAAATCAAGGAAAGGTTTAAATCTTAGTTAAACTAAAACCCTTACATTATAATCATGATAGCAAAAGGCACTAACTTTATTCTTGATATCTCTAGCCAAGTATTTATCCCTTTATCAGTCTTCACAGGAAGTGCTGTCTCTCATAGGGAGCAGCTGCTTGGCATCTTTCTGGAAAAAGACTACAGGACAACTCTGCCAAAATTGTCATCCTCTTTGACTGTCCTATCGTAAGGTAACCCTGGGTTTGTAACATATCTCCTCATACAGATTTCTAGCACTGGAACATTATTTAAAAGCCATACAAGTTGCACAATTCTGACTGAGTGTATCTAACAAGCTATATTCCAGAACAATCTGATGGAGGTGGAAGTCCCAATTTATTCATACAACCAGGCCTTTTGCCCTATGGCAAATTGCAATACATTCTAACTGGCTTAGTTCTGTCCACACAAAAGTTGGCATGTATCTGAAGTCTTCCCTCGCAGAGGTTACTACAGGATCAGGAAGGGTCAAAAAGGGACCTATGAACTCAGTAGAAGGTCAGTAATCTCAGGGGGTCCCAAGGTCCTTCGACACGTACTGCTGGAGCTGTCAAAGGTCCTGTCATGAGCACTGATATTACATTACATATTAGATCTACCTAAAAGTCCTTTCTGATGGAAAGATGCAAATGTGAACCACACCATCGAGCATGATGTATAGCTCCTACAACACCTTGGATGGATTTATCTGCCTGGAGCTCCATGACAGACCACATCCCAAAGCAGCTGCTGTTGTGCACCTCTCTATGGCTCATATGCTCTCAGTGACTGGAGGGAAAGCTGACAAGGGGGAACAGAGCTTCTCAGGGGTCATCAAAACCTAAGAGTTCCTTAAGGATAGTGACTCATCTAGTGGATCAGCTGACAATGAAAACACGACAGTCAATCTGGCAGGTGTAGCATCCTGTTAGTTCATCTCCGCTGCAGACAAAAATAGTCTGCACGTTGGATGAACAGCTTCTCCCTAATGATTCTATCTGGCCATCACTGACATTACAACTGATATCACCAAAATCACAACAATGGCCCTAAAAGAAGAGCCTATTCTCATATAAATTCTCTTTTCTCTTCAGACAAAACAGAATTTAATGGAATAGTGTCGTCTTTGTTAAAAATTGCAGGGTACCACTTATAGATAAGATAGATAGTCTACTCAACTGCTGTTTTCAGCTAAAACAGATTTGCAAATTTGCAAGATTTGCAAGTGAACAGAAAGGACTGAAAGTTCATGATGGTACTGGTAGCATTTCACTCAACTTAAGAATACACAGACTGCAGTAAAAAAACAATAAACTAATCTAGCATTGGTGTAACTCAAACATCTTCCTATGCTGTCAGATGTCTGTTAGAGACATCTGGTTGTTAGGTACAACAAGGTTGTTAGGCTGTTAACAACAGGTTGTTAGGTTGTTAGTACACTGTAATTGCAACAGCTGTACAAGGACAAAGCAGGGATGAATATGAGGATGGAATGATCCTCCATCTAAAATTCTTCAGCTCTTTATGGAGCTGAATCTTGAGCTACTTGCACACCTCCAAGCTTATAATGAGCAATTGATATGACCTGGTTGAAAGGGGCTATCTGCAAGCAGACATAAACAAAAGGCCAAAAGAGGAAAGCCATTGCTGGGAATAACAAATAACACATATTTTCTTTTTCTCAAAAAGGGTCACAGTGCCAAGGAAGCTGGCTAAGATATTGCATTAGCAGCAGAGGTGCTGCAGGCAGCAAAGAGCAGGGACACACACAGGAGAAGCTGGGACCTGGAGTGATCATGACACCAGTGAGCTAGGCAGTCTCCTCACTGACTCAATGCACTCACACAGTACCCATGCAGTGTTAAGTTTTGGTGTGCAATTTAGGCATTCAAGACTTCTGGATGTTCAGAATTGCAGATATAACCACTGCAGAGAGCTCATTTGCAGCAAACTCATAATTTCACACAAACATTAAACTGTGCACCATGTGAATCCAATAAATCTGACACAAAGGACTAGAGAATGCTTGTACATGTAAATGGGTCCACAGAAAACAGCTTGGCAGCTACACATTAAATCATGTATGTCCTGAAGAGCTCTGATTTGACTGTGTACGACCAGAAAAACCAAGCTCACATTTCTTTACAGGCAAAATTAGAAGCTGTGAAAAAAAGAGGGGCTCTGATGTGGCGTGACTGGTTTTAGCCAAGACACAGAACAGTCACTATACTGTATACTGACCTGTATATGCCTCATTATAGCTACCAGTATAGTAATCGTATTCCCTGCAGTTACTGCTCAGAATATGAGATACTGAGATATTTACCATTTTGAAGAAGAAAAAACAAACAAACAAACAACAGCAACAACAAACACCTCAAGACAAAATAATACACCAAAACCACACACAAATGCTCATTTGGAAAACACACTAACTGCTTTTCAATTAATATCATTCTCTTTCTTTTGGCAGAAGGTGAGTTAACTTGAAATTAGGTGGTCGTCGATACCAAAAGTATCGATGGTATATAAAAGAGATGGTATCTATCTGTAGACATGACCCACGTTTCTCCTTTCCAAACAATAAGTCTGGGAATAGAAAAGGATTCAAGGTCTGAAAACAACATGTTAACAGATGCTAAATAACACAACAGTGCAGAAATTTCTATTTACTATATGTCTTCTACCATTCCCAAGATAAAGTTTCTGCATTTTAAAAGGTGGAGGTAATCTTGTGTTCAGCATTTTACTTTTTAAATATATAAGGTAAGTTAAATGAAGCTCAGAGGAGGAAAGACATTAGAAAATACAATCCCTCTCTTGATACTCATCAAGGGACTAAATAACAAAAAAGGAGCTTAAGTGCAATTGAGCTGCAGAGGTTTTTGATGTGCTAATTTTGAGAGAGCATCTTGGTAGATGACACCTAACCCCATTACAGTGCATTGTCCCCAGCTATTCCACAGCCTTGGTGACAAAGAGCAAGTGCAATCAAGCAAACCTTAAGTCTTCATCCTTACAAACATCATTCAAGAATTTCAAATGTCACAACCTAGGAACTGCTTACAGGTATCACATTAATGACTCATTCCTCTGTCAAAGGCCTAAGGCCAAGCTCTCCACAGTAACTTGTCTTCGCTTTTTGACTATCCACCTGTTTTTCGAAGGATGCGCTTACAGAGGGAGGCCGTGCCAGGCCCACCTGCGGTTTGCCGTGGCGCAGCCCTTGTCGCGGTCCTTGTCCCGGTCCTTGTCGCGGTCCGTGCCGCTGCCGGCTGCCTGCTGCCATCTGGCGGCAGCTCCGCTCGCCCGCCCAGCCCCGCACACCGAGCCTCGGCAGGCGGCACCGGGAACGGGAACACCGGAAAGGCCTTTCTGGAAAACAGCTACGATACAATCTGAAATCACTGATTTGCATCCCATTCTCCCAAAGTCAGAGCAGCAGCGGCTCAGGCGGCGCAGGGTGACTGCCCACCTCACCCTTTCCATCCCAGAAAAGGACCAAGGTGTGCTCCAGGCACTGTTGGGTTTCCTTGGCACTGACTCCTCACCGGTATTCCAGCTCCCTTCCTCAAAAGCCAGTGCAAACCTTATTCCAAACCAACCCTGAGCTGCTCCCACAGAAAGATTTTCTTTCTGCTCCTCTGCTTGCATCTACCACTCCAGAAGTGAGATTTTTTTCCAGGCTCAGGGTCTTCTGACACCTCTTCCAAAGTCTCCCTGGTCCAGGGAAGAGGATGTGGCACTATGGCACCGTACAGTCACAGCCTAATAATAACTGCTGCCTTTCCTGTCCACACACAAAATACTTGCCCAAAGCCTTTCTCACTCGTTATACCAAGGCAAAGACAAGAATTGTTTTTTTAAGGCAGTGAATGCTGTAGGAATTACCATTTTCCTTTCACATGCCCCTAGTATAGGGCAGTTCAAAACAAAACTCAAGTGCTTTCATGAGTCCTGCCATAGTTACCTTGTTAGTCTTGTTAATTTTATTTATTGACTCATTATTTTTTGCTCCAAAGTTAGAAAGCGTAGCTCCAAAGGCAGCAAGCGCCTTTGGAGCAGAGAAACCAGGATTTGGTAATGATTTGAATTTAGTTGCACATTATCTTCAACCTCTCCAAACAACAATTTAATAACTAAGGACAAAACACAAGAGCACCAAACTGCAAATGAAAAATGAAAAGGAAAAAAAAAAAAAAAAAAACAACACAAGCGAAAAATAAACACTTCTAATTCACTGAAATAGTGAGAAAATAGAGCTGGACAGGGCCTGAAGTTCTTGAGCCATTTATCAGGGGCCTAGTGCAGGGAGAGAAATACTACTTCTGGCAGTTGTTTCTCTAATCTGTTTTTAAAGGCATAAATATAAGAGGATCCACATTGTTCCTGCCTGGATCTCTTCTTGTCTTTTTCAAAATCACCCTCTGAAAGACTCCATAACCAAAATCCGAATGCCCAAATCAGTGGTGTTTGGATCACCTCATCCTCCAGAAAAAAAAAAAACAAAACCACTGACCCCACACTATCAAATGCCAAGCGTTTTTAAAGCAGCTTTCAAAACAGAAACGAACAAAAAATTCTACTTCAAAAATGAGGGGTTTGAAGAAGCTAACATGATAAGCACATAGATAATTCAGGATAACTCAACCACAGCCAAAGAGGAAAATATTAAAAATTGAACTGGGAACTACACAGGTGAGTAATGGAAACAAAAATGAGAGCAAGCACCTTCCACAAGGGAAGAGACTTTTTATGAAAGAATAAGGTAATTGTCTTGTAACTGTGCTAATGTAGCTATCAAAGTGACACAGTTTTATCCTTTCCTTCTTTAACAGAACCTTACTCACATATTAAGCCTTACCCCTCAAAAATGTTTAAAAATACATTAGGTATTCTACTACTTTTGGATTATATTGCCCTGCATTGTACTTACGTAGGCAAACAATCTACTAAGATGAGAAAATTAGCTCCAAGATACAAAAACATTTTTTTCTGCTTTTCAAGATGCAGAAGTAGCTTAGTCTGTTACCAGTCTTGTTTTGAAGCCAAGAATGCTAATAGTTTTCTGGCCATTTCCAACCATTGTGGGTCAGTCCACAGCTGTGCAGGCACTTGGAGTTTCAAAGGCATCCTCCAAACTTCTCAGTACCTTTCTCCAAGAGGAAATTTCTGAACCTCTCAGTCAAAACATAACCGAGTACCTGACTCTGCATTGCTGTGATCAGTTACTTGCCTTAACATTTACAGAGAGAGAAAACAAGGAAAGCAAACATCCTACCACTGCACCCAGATAAGGTAACTGTAAACTGAAAGACAGCTTACTGAAAACAAAAATTTGAAAATAACCCCTCAAAGTAGAATATCTCCAGTATCACCTTAAATAGCAGAAAAGCAAATTCTGGAGTTAAAATCATGAACTAATGATAATTAAACAGTAACTCAGAATAGCAAATGCCAGATGAAGCACAATTTATGAAGTGTTTGCATGCTGTTACACAGCAAAAACAATTACCTGCACAAACTGAACCGATTCCAGCCTGAGCTGCAGGACATTATTGACGCTTAAGAAAACAGTCTCTTCAATCTTTTCAGCGTCAAACACCATTTTTACAATGCCTAATTTGTTCACATATGCAAGTGTTCCTTGAGGAAGCAAATGGCAGTATTTATGTACAGAGATTTAATACAAAAGACCAAAGTCACAATCTGTTCAGTTCTGAGCAAGGTCAACCAAGTCATGCACCTTGTTTTCCTCGCTTGTACTAATGGGAACAAGTACTCTGAAACAGCACAGACACCTGATCCTTGTCAACCCAGCCACCACCTAATCTACTACCAGTTTGACAGCATGCAGAGACATGTCCCACTGAATTTGCAAAGCCATTACCACTTTTATACCTGAGACAAATTATTGATCTCCTTATCTGTCAATATCCTGAATGTATTTTTGATGGAAAATGCAGCTTTACACATTCAAAGGATGATGCATCCATTTTAGGCCTGTTCATTCTTGGGTAGTCATTTCTTCAAAGAGAGAGTAGCAGCTGAAATTTAGATGTATGTTATGAAGGAAACTGATTACAATTTACACATCCATTTCAGTCTAAGAGTCATCCCACCTGCTTTGCCACAAGACAGTAACTTCAAACAATCCCCTTTGTTTGCTGCAGAAAGTCACAAGCTGAGAACTGTAAAACCACAACGTCCTGGAGAAGAAAACATCTGAGCAACTGAGTGAAAAAAATGTAAGCACACGTACACATAAGATGTGCTGAAAACCCCAGACTCTGCTTTTTGGTCTCTGCTTTGCCACCAAGCCCACTCAACTCTTTCAGATAACATCAACAGCCATGGAAGATCATCAAAGCAGACTGTTTTGCCCCTAACAGAGGAGTTGACTCTCAGGCTCAAAGCACGTAAGTAATGTGAAAGAGCAAATCCAGCTCAGCCAAGAGAGCTGAACCAGCTAGCACTGGAAAAGCTTATGCTGAGAACACAGACCAGGTACATCCGAGCTGCCTTAGACTGAAATGGCAGGAAAGCATCAAAACAAAAAATAAGAGTATTTTCAGATGCTAACAAATTTTGTGCAGTGGATTATTGACACAGAGAACCTCAATCCTATCTATAACTGAGGCAAGACCACTATAAAAATCTACTTTTGAAGAGTAATATCAGAGCAAGATGAAAAAGCACATTCTCCTCATCCATCCAGACTTTGAAACAACCATGGCAGTACTGTTCCTGGCAATGCAGTGAAACAATACATAGTTTCATCTGTTTTGCAGAAAAATGTATTTGGTCTATGTGCTAAAAAAGGCTCAGGTAATCTTCATTTCCCAATAAATCTTCCAAAGTCAGTGATATTGTTTCCTAATTTGAGACATTACTTCAAGTATACAACATTTCTATTAAGATTACCAGTATCTTGGTAATACCCAAAGGGATGAATGAACCCAAACAATTAGCTTTTCAAATTACATTGCACCTCGTGTCTATGAAATTACTACTTTAAGACTGTAACTGATGGATACTGCGAAGCAAGCTCCCTAAGAAAGGGAACTAAGGCCTCTGATGCCCTTTTCAAGATGAGCAGAGCACCTCTATTCCCAGACAGCAGTCCCCCTTGCAAGTCTCCTCAGTACAAACACCACAGCTTCTCCATTAATAAAATCATTGAGGGCTCGTTCTTCTCTACCCGTCTTGCTCCAAACAACACACTGTTCTACCTTTGGTTCACCAGCTGTTACACTCCACTATTCAGCAAAAGGGAATGATGCAAAATACCTACCCACAGCTCTTCCAGACACCATTCAAAACTGACCTAATTTTCTAAATACTTCAAGCACCTGACCAGTTACACAAATCCTTCACACAGTAGATTGAACTTCATCCCAAGGGAATCCAATTTAAAAAAAAAAAAGTGGTAATGACCATCAACTATCTAAGCTAGATTTCTTTATTCTCCTACAAAACTGAGGAAACCAAGCATACAAGGACTTCAAGCCCAACATTTCAGACATTTTAGGCAGAAATCTAACATTTCAGACAGAAAAGACACGTAAAACATAAAACCAGAAACCACTCTAAAAATAAAGACAAAAAAAATAAAACCAGGAAGACCAACAACCTCAGCTGAGAGACAATTAAAGAGATGATTCTGAGACACATGCCAGCATATCAGACTTTAGCGAGCCTGGTGCCATCGTATCAGTGAGATTCCCTTGTAGGTAAGAAAGTTCATGTCCCTGAAAGCTAGCCCCTCAAGCCTAAGCATTACAAGACATGTATCACTTAAAAAAAAAAAAAAGACAGACTTGCATACAAAATGTTTAGATCATCCCAAAAGTTTTCTGTAAAGTATCTCACATTCACTCTAAATAAAAAACTCTTTTAACAAGCATTAATTCTGAAGGTCCATCAAAGAGGCTACATTTGTCTTTGGCTAGTGTAAGTGCAACGAGCCAAGCCAATGTGCCCCACCAATGATGCAAGACTACATCTTTATCAAAAACTCATATCCCGTGTGCTGGTGAGCAGAAAGCATACCCTTGATAGAGGAGTAACTTCATCTTCACATGTTTCAAGGTGCAGATTACACATTTATCCAGAACAGACAGCAGAAACCACAAGGATAAACTGAGAAATTAATTTCCCAATCTTAATCTGCAGGCACTCAGGAACATGACTTAAAATGCACTTACATTAATAGCCTAGTATCTTCTTTTTTAAGTGTCCTGGGGTGACAGGACATTTTTCGAATAAACAATGGTTATGGCAGTTCCTTTTTATATCCAACCACGAAAACAAGGAACCTTCAGCAGCCTTCAATGTTATTTCCAATGGAAAACTAGGTAATCATATTTTCTTGTAAAAAAAAAAATTCAGCATAGCCTATCTTCTTCAATATTTTGTTCTAAAAGGGTAACAACAAGAGTTCCTCAGCTAAGGAAGAGATTCCTTTACAAGGAACAAAAGGCTAATATGAGCAGTGTTTGCCAAAAATACAGCAAGGGCTGACCACCAGTGTGAAGTGTTCACTCCACAAGTGCCAAATTTTTAATAAAAAAAAAAGCATTTATTACAACAGAATATTACAAACAACTAGCTTCAATGATCAACAAATAAAACTTTACAAAATGCAAACAATGTAATTTCCAATTGCGGAGTGACAGATATCCCAAGTTTACAAACACAACATCTTTTTGTTTATGCCCACTTAAAAATCATTTCCAGTCTGCTTTATTTTCCATCAAATACAGTACATTTATCCAAACAAAAGCATGTACATTCAATATAGAATATTTTGAGCAAAGCTACAATCTTAGTTCCCGTTCACAGTATTTTTAGTGCAATGCACTAACAGGGCCAAATAGTTCTCTATCCATAAAAGCATTTTTACTCCTGATCTTGTGATCAACATTTAGATATATTTTATACAAAAAAAGTATATATGAACACGAGGCACCTCCCTAAGTAAGGGAGTGAACCAATATAAAAACACGGTATTTCTTCTGATGTACAATACCTTTCAAATTGTAGCAATTTGACACAAATCACTAAACAAAATATTTTCTAAAAGGTAAAAAATAAAAAATAAACAAAAAAACCCAAAGAAACAAAAACAAAAAACCAACAAAAAAAGCCCAAAACAAAACCCATGATTGCATGAAACCTGCCAAGAACTTCAAAATGGTAGGCATGCAATTGTTTTACTACAATCTTGATTAAAAGGTTAAAAAAAAGGTATCTAAAACATTTTACAATTACACAAAGTCAAGTGCTACCCATAGTGGTCATTTATGATTTTGAGAGAAAATATATTTTGAGTTTCTCTCAGACTATCCTCCCTTTTTATTAATATTTAATGAAATAAGCTAACATTATAAGTGGTTGTGCACAGATTGTCTATAATACATCAGCAAATATTCACTACCTTCATATTAACATTAGTGTGTTGATCTTTCAAAAATAAACTGAAAAAATAAACTGCAACTATCATTAAAGTGCTTGTGTATAATTTTTTTTAAAAATTAAAGAATAGAGGAATGTGGATATTCTTGTAAACTTCCTAGATGTTTACAAAGTTTTCCTATGAACCACATATGGAAACAAAATGGAGGTCTTTGAAGCAACTTCAGCAGAGTGAAATTCAGAATGTCCTTGAACTGGGAAATTAGTCAATATGAACAAACTGAATTTATGGCAAATACTAAAAATTAGTAGAATTCAGCCAATAAACACTACATTGTTTGCTCTTATACATTCATTTGTAATAAATTTAAAACAGTATATAATACAGCATTTACCAAAGTAGGATATCACATCAAAGTTTGAGCTGTCCATCGATTAGCACTACCAGGGAGGAATGATGAGTTTTCTGAAGATTTCCTAAATGAGGAAAAACCACCTTCTTCCAAAGCTGCTGTTCATTAACTTGTCTCTGGCATACGCTTTTTCAATTTCAGGAAGTTTGCTCTATACTGGGTCAAACCACAACTGCATAGAGATAACTGCTAATTTAGAAGCATGTGCACTTCACCTACTTCAGCGTTTTGGGAAGTGGTACTGTCCTACAAGCAGTCAGAATGATTAATAATACAATAAGAAAAAAAAAAAAACAGCTTATGAAAGTATTTCCTCCTTATAGTACCATTATCAAGAATTAGCAGTTCCAACAATAAACTAAAGTCTTTTTCATTCAAATGAACTTCAAACTTTCCGAACATCACTTGAACCTATCTGAAGAGAAATGGGAATAAATTAATACTTTGAGTTTACCCATATAATTCTCTTTTAAACTACACAACATAAATAATTTCTAAGGTTAAATTTTTAATCCTTATTCAAAATGTAGAAGTCACTCCCCCTCTAGAATTCAGCATAATTCAGGGTTCGACTCAGTTCATTTTTGAATTCTGCCTAATTTGGTCAGGATTTATTAGAAAGCCACAAAAGCACCACATCACAATTTAACATAACTAGGTGGTTATTCACTGTGAAAGCTGAACTCAAATCAAATCGCCTCCTGGAAAATTGTGTTTCAGAGCTGGAACATAGAACAAGGCACATATACTTTGTTTTCTTTTTACCAAATATGCTAGAAAGATGGTTCTGAATAAGGATGTTAGTATCACTACAGTCTCTCTTCATCATATTTTTTGTACAATCCCCAACTTTCAGCCATCAGTTGGTCACTTTGAAATACTTTGCCCCTTTTGAAAGTGACTGTACACAAATATTTTCTTTTTTAAAAATTCTTCTAAAAATAGGCCACCTTTAACATGAAGGCTATGGATAACTGAGTAACTACAAATACAGCCCCTCCAGGTGTAAAAAATCCCCAGAGTACCACATAAGCAGAAGTTTAGAAAATTTTAGGCCAGACTTCAATACATATCGATGCTTAAAGCAAAAACTTTGACAGGATTTGAACAATTTAAAAAACTAAATGACCACAAGTCTCTAAACCTGGACTTATATAAATAAGCATTAAAAGAATGAAATTCTAAATCTGATGACTTCAAAGGTATTTGCAGGCATCTAACCCATAATGATTTTAAATCAAAGCAACTAAGCAACCAAATTACATTTAAAAAAACCTGTTCTATGCTCTTTTGTTGACAGTGTGTTGGCAATACACATTAAAATAAAAATTTAAATTCACTAACGCTAATTCAAATATATTCATAGAGATTTTTTTCAGTTATCAGCTTTTACTTTAGTACTTTTAGTATTTCTTCAAGTGGTCACAGCAAAGTTAATTAAATGAGTTAAATTACTCAAACCAAACAAAATTATTGTTAATTTTAAAAAATTACTATTTTAAAAATATATGTATATTAGCTTGATTACAGCAGATGCCTTAAGACAGTTTAAAGAGTTGACTTAGTACAGCTTAGTCTACATTCCATCTTTCTACAATGACAAATTTAGATCTGAACTCTTTTCCAAAATGCTAAAGAAAAAAAACCTAATTTGATATCTACTTTTGCATTTAAGCCACTAAACCATAAAATCTATGGGAAAATATGTTTTCAGCAATAAATCAACAACAGCAAAAGAAATGCAGTGGTATTGTTGGGTTTTTTTTTTTAAATAAAAAAAAGGACAAAATACTTTTTCTTTTTCCTCACCAGACAACAGCTTTAGATCTTGTACTTCTGCCTTTGGTTTTACTTTCTTCAGGAGAATGAGATACGTTTGCTTTGTGGGTTTTCTTATGATGTTCTAGAAAAGCTTTTCTGGCAAATGCTTTCCCACATTTATTGCATCGGTGCAGAGAAAAGTTTTTTGTTACTTTTACTTCAATGCCAACATCAGTTCCTTCATACTTTTTATTGGGAGAATTAGAGGTGACATCCTGTTTTGAACCAATCTGTTTTGTTTCATCCCTCTGAGAGCCTCTTTTTGTCACCTTATTTAGAACAAGATCAATTGGCTTCTTTATTGCTCTTATTTCTAAACTTGCAGTTATTTTCCCAAGGTAGCGTGGCGACTTTTTATGAACCACAGTTATGTGTCTTATCACATCACGCTTGCGACGCGTTTCGTAAGAGCAGAGTGGACACCTGTAGTATTTAACATAAATATTATTTCCATCTGTGTGTAATTCAATGTGTTTTGTTAAATTCTGTTTAGACGTAAATTGGCGTTTACAGAGTTTACAGTAAAGCTGCTTGAAGTCGAAGCCAGCTGAAAGTTTTGGCTTCCTGGTTTTTTGCTGGCCACCTGCAGCAGATGCATTGGTTGATTTAGGGGTTGATTTAGTGGTTGATTTGCAGGTTGATTTAGTGGTTGATTTAGAAGTTGATTTAGGGTTTTCAGAGTCCTGTTTAACCTTATTTTTCTGTGCTGACGGTGTGTTCTTTTTCTCATTTGAATGATTTGTTCCCTTTGATTCATTCTGTGGAGAAAGCGCAATGGAAGGGGGTGAAGGTTCTACAGAATCTGCTGGTTCAACTTTTATTTCTGTGCCATTGCTAGTATTGTTGGGTCCTTTATCTCTTTTAGAGTTCTTTCCAGAAAGAGTTATCTTGTGAACAATTTGCATATGCCTTTTCAGCATTATCTGTGAACTATATTTTCTCTTGCACAGAAGGCATTTGCATGCACTTAAATTGTATTCAGCCTTTGAAGACGACTTTTGTTTTCTGGTCTTAAAAGATTTTTTAGCAGAAACTGTATCCAAGAACAAAGGTTGCCCAGGCTTTGTAGCTATATCAGGAGTAATGGAATCCCTCCTTAATCCTCTATGAACTTCATCAAAATGCCTCCTTACATTGGCTTTTGTGGCAAATGATTTATAGCACACAGGACAACTTCTACCTAATGTTACGAGAACATTCTTATTTCGTCCTTTTGCAGAGCACTGGTTTGGCTTCTTTTTTGTTTCTATGTACTTCTTTAGTTCTTCCATCTTTTTTTTGTGTACTTTTCGAATGTGCCGGCGTACACTGCGTCTTGAATGAAATTCCTTCCTACAGAGGCAACAAATCAACTGGTGGCCATAATCAGAATTATCCAGAGAGTCCAAGTCAGGATTTACCGCTGGTGGCTGTTCTTCAGGAGTAGATATCACCTTGTTTGTAACAGGATCAGCAGGAGGTAATTCTACAGCATCCCCAGCTGGGACTGGGGCTGGAGCTGAAACAGTCTTGGGTTGCTCAGTGCTGGGTTCCTGGATCTGTACTGGAGCTTGATCAGGGGTATGGCTACTTTCAGTGCTCTCATCTGGGCTATCAGTCCTTGACACATATTGAAATACAGCATTTTGATTAGTTTCTATAGGTTCCAATGTAATGATATATTCTTGCTTATCTACCCTTGGATAGATTGCTTCAAGAAGGTCATTTATGGCTTGACTCTGCTTATCTTTTGTATCTGGGAGGTCTGTGGAAAGAGGAAAAGGTATTTTTTAATGATTTGGTAATTTCCAATTATTTAAATTTCAAAGTAGCTTTTAAACAGCACGTGAATTCAGTCTCCAAAATGCCACAAATCCTCTTTTGTACACTCTTGACACTCAAAGGCTTTGACTAATCATTGCAAGTTGCCTTTTTATTAAAAGCCAGCATCGGAAATAACCCTCCAGGCATGCTAATGTGAAAGCCACCTGAACTAAAAATTTGTATGACTGGAATTAAGCTGGTCTTTAAAAAACTGTATTAATTGCAAGAATAACATCATTCGACTGAGCCTGTTCTGCAGGTGTGCAACTAAGCCTGAAGTATCATTAAAAACCTTAAAAACTATTTTCCTACTGTGGGATACAGGCACTCTCAATAAAGAAACCTAATTCTGGAAATAAGCTCTTCTCTGTGAATTCTGAACAATCCTTACCAAAGAATGAAACATCTGTGTAACCTGAGCATTGCATGAAGATATAAGTAGATAATATTTTACAGGTCTCAGTAACATTCTCTTTTTAGATGCCAAATTAGTTCAGAGCTCTAGTTCCCAGTGTGACATTCAAAGCATCTGCAATGGCACAACTAGGAAGCTGGGGTCCTACAGAAAAAAGGTGAGGCACTGACATGACACAGTTCAAATTATTGTGGATAATTTTAAAGATGTAAGTCCTGGTAACAGCTAATGAAAAACCCACAGTCAGAGTTATTCCTTCCACACACCCAGCAATACATGGAAAGTGTCGGTACAAAAAAACAGACTGTTTTGTTGCTTCAAACCCATTTTTTAACACTGAATTTTTAACAGCTTTTACAGTCAGTTTTAAATGAGCCTATCTATATAGTTTTTACCAAGAGTAAAAAGTCCTTCCTATTTTATAGCAGCTTTTAAGACTACTTCATGACTATATTGAGTGCAAGAATTTTTCACCATGGTGTACTGAACTTTTACTCCAGACTCTTGTTCACTACCTTTTATTTACTGAAAAAACTCCCACTTAGTTCAATAACTATACTCAATTTTATACAAACCACAAGTATTTATACAGTTTTATTCAGAGTGTGTAGTATTATTCCTTTTATTTGCACCTCTCATAGTAAACAGTGGAAGTTATTTTATTTGTATGTTACTTGCATATTATTTCATATTAACATATGAAAGCTAATCAGAAAGTTAAATGGAGGCTAGAATGCCAGGAGCTGGACATTAAGTCTTTCCTCAGGGTAATCTTACTTTGCTTAGAAACTATTACATCTAAAGTCATATGCACTTCTAACCTTGCTTTGAAACTATGAGTCATCCCTTCTCACAGAGAAGCTCTGTGACTCTAACTGGCCAAGCAAGCTCATTTAAGGAAGGTGACAGTACCAGCCTTTTCACCTTCTCCTTTCAGCTGACACCATGTGCGAAAAGAATCATCAAAGCATATCTCTGTTTGCTCCTAATTTTTGAAATATTGAGGCAGGAAGGCATTAATCAGGAAAGAAAAATCCTCAATGCACCTATATTGATCTAGTGAAGAGATCAAGATAATTAGCTTTACAAAACATTATTGAATGCTGACACGTTTCCAAATTACTCAACTTGATTGAGATTAACAAAAAGTCATCACTGGAATGAGACTGTAATAAATTTCTTTTTCCATAAAAAATATAGTTCTTGGCTTTTTCCTTATAATTTAAGTTACTTCTTTCAATAATAAAGTTTATCTTCTACAGCAAAGATGTTGGGCGAGGCATGATCACATGGGTTATGTGAAAGCAGAATACAGTGAAGTGAAGCAGGGGAAAGAGACAACATTATTCAAGCACAGATCCTTAAATAAAAGGTAAACTTTTAGTCTGTGTTTCATACTGACTAAGACCAAAAGACTGCATCCATGACACAAGCACTGTAAGGGCTTCCTCAGTCCAGGAGAATATTAAGGATATTGACCCAGGTCACTTCACAGGAGCAGCCAAAGTCCATCAGAGCTATAATGGCCTAAAACTGAAACACCCTGTTAGAGCCACTGTCTTCTGTGACATTAGTCCAGTCCTTTGACATGCTTTTGGTATCTTTCACAGTAAAGGACAGAAGGGAAAGAAAAAGGGGAAGAAGGAATAAAAAGTATTAAGAGTGACACTTAATTAAAAGGCTAGATGTATAAACCAGCTAGATGTATAAATCATCTAATTATGATACTGGCACAGCTCTTGGCTGTTAATTCATATAAAGTCATTGCTGTAGCTCCCTGAATAACATAAAAATGATCTACATACGTTACTACAGAAATTTAGATCCACCTCTTTTTTTTTGCATTTTTGTTTCAGGTATGTTTCTGTAAATGGTAAAGAAAGATAAATTTTTCAACTTCACATAGCTTTATTAAACACTTAAATTAATAAGACTTACTATCATCCATCTGAAGACTTGGAGGACAATAAAACTTTTTATGAGTAATTAAATTTGGTAATCCTCTGAAGAGACTCCGGCACAATTTACACTCAAAAATGGTGTCCACATCTTTTAACAAGATATGTTTAAGTTGTTTCGTTCCTGTAATGAAATAAATATTACACTTATGGAGGGCTTTCTGTTCATCTCTTAATTCACATGATCCCATGAAAGTGGAAACATTTTAGACCATGACTAATTATAACAGCATTTCATCTTTGGTTAATGCTACTTCATTTGTACTGTAAGTTTATGATACATGCTCCAAATTTCACTACGAAGACAAGACTGGGATGAAAAAAAACCCTCAAAGATTACACACATTACAGTTTACAGACAAAGTGCAATGATTTACAATAAAAACTAACATTTAACATTAGGAAAGAGTACGGTATTTGGTTGTTGCAATAAAATTCCCGATAGGAAAGAATAAGCACCTGGAGCATTTAAAGAAGCCTGTAGTTTATTTTCTTTAGGGCTATCCTACAGTGCTAAGAAAACAAGACACATACAGCTATTTCACACAGAAATGGCACTTGGTAAGGCAAAAAACTAAAGCATAAAATAGACCAACAAGAGTACAAGAAATGTTACTACAGGAAGATCTCTAACTCAAGTCCAAGATGATGACACTTAGGTGAGATAGTAGACACATAGCCATATTTTCAGCCTGAAGAAAGGAAAATATATACAACTTAAAACTGAAAGATCTCTATTAAAATATAGAGAGTGTTATAAAATATGCCAGCTTTCCAGGCTATTATGCGTTGTACACAAAGACAGTTAGATCTAGCATTGTTGAAGTATTCCAGTTCAGCTCCTGTCATTTTTTTGCACTTCCAACTTACTCCTTCATTTCTCGTCTCATGAAAATTATGAATGTAAGTCCTAAAATTAGCAATAGATTATTAAATGATGTTTACCCACTCCAAATAGAAAGGAGTATTAACTAACCAAATTCAGCTATTTTGTCTATCTCGATTTTTCCTAGAATTTAATTACTCAAAACTAATCAAACAAGCAAAAATATAACAAAGCTGGACCATCAATAAATAATATCAAACACCTATGAACAGCAGCAGCAAGACATTCTTCAAGCTGAACTACAAGGTCAAGTGTTCTGTCATCTCATCACACTTTTCTTAAGAATTCTTTTCAAAGATCAAACTCAGAGTCACACTGTAGAACTATTCTATAAATTAAAATCTTTCAAATATTAATAATTTCATAATAGGCAATAGTTCTTCAATACAAATGGGCCTTACCAAGAAAGCTTATTTCTTGGTGCAATAAGAGTACTACAAAGCTTTCTATATCTGAGTTTCGGCAAAGCACAGTGTCTTCTTCAACAGTTCCTTAAAAATGGTATCCAAACTTGACCATCTGAGACTATCACAGTTTCTGTCCCCTCCTATGCCTTCCCAAGCCATATCCACTGCTCTTTCTTTGACTGTTACTAACCTCACCTTCATTTGACCTGCATTTTTACAGACTACTGAACAAATATTTAGATACAGCAACAAATAAAAATTGTACAGAGCTCCCCCCAAAAGCAAGTTGTTTACTCTGATCTCACCAACATTTGAATTTCTGCATATAAAGAAAATCCAGCTGAACAAAACTGAAGACGCTCCATGTAGGTAAAATTCCATGCTCTTTATGCATGCCCTAGTCACAAGCCTCAGTCTCAAAAAAAAAAAAAAAACCAAAANCAAAAAACCTCTACATCACTAACCAGTCAAGGGACAAAGGGACATACAGGTTCCTCATGCTCTCCCCTGTTATATTGGTATCCAGTCTCCTGTTCGGGACTGAAATGTTTTTTTCCAATATAAATTACTGGATTTAAGAATTACTGGATGAGATTAAAGGATTAATGACATATTGGAGATCACACTATATGACATGGTAGTCACTCTGGCTTCAAATCATCCTTATGCAACTGCGAAACTTTTCACAGGTGGGAGTAAGGAAAAATAATTGGTCCTTTTGAAATAAACTGTAGACATTCAGAAACTTCTCGAAACCATAAAAAAATTTAAAACATCCACTGGTTTTGTGGACATAACAGGCAGAGGAAAGCAAAATCATCTCCTTGTTCTTCACCAACTGCAGACTGTGGCAAAAAGCCTATCTTCTGCCAGTATATGCTGCCTCCTGCTTACTGGAGAAGACTTACTGAAGTCTTCTCTATTTTGTATATTGTGACAGTAAGGCAGGTGATACCTTGTTGAATTCTGTTAATATTTATAAATGTTGATGCTAGAATAACATCAAAGTCACAAGAAATCGGTGGAGAACACCAGTCAAATCTCTCTATCAGAAATACCTAAATTTATTCCTTTTGCAAGCAGTTTCTTTTTTAGAAAAAAATAGATTAAAATTCACTTTTTATTCTTAATGCTTTGAATGACAGAAGCTTTTGATAAAATTACTTAAACAGCTATGTACAATACTCTGTCTTAAATTTCTATTCCTTTAACACAAGAATCAAATACTCTCTTTCCATAATGCAATGTTGCTTGTTCAAAACTAGCCAGTAAAATCTTTGTCTAGGTCCTCCTCCCTTCTGTCCAATCTCCCTGATGCAGGTGACTGATGATATCAAAGTAAGCTATCAATTTAACACCTGCCAGTGAGGACAATCTGGAAGTAGCTCAGAGACAAAGTATCTGCAACTAGTTTGTGCTATTACCAGCAGATATTCCATTAATCTGCTTCAAGCAAAAGAAGCCTGTCATGCATATCTGAGCCCTCAAGCCATCTCAAGCAAACTAAAAAAGGTTACTAATGAATAATCTCAGATCCTGTTTTTGTATTAAGCTATTGAAATGCTAGTGGACAACTTAAATACTGTGCCCTTTTACAAGACTCAGACCAGACATGCATCCCATGGCACAGCAGCAGTGTTTTTATACATGACACATCTCATATACTTAAAAGCTCTATATTAAAAAAATCTAGAAATAGATAGATAGTAGCACTAAAGACCAAGAGTTGTGAAAATAAAATGTTTGGTTTGCTACATTAGAAGTGTAGAAACAGCTTGAAAACATGGAAGGTTTCAATCTTCCCTGGCATGCCTCCCCAAATGCTTAGCTGTTCATTGCTATGTATTGCAACTCCCAAAATCAATCAAGAACACCTTAAAAGTAATATGATAAAGCAATTTAAAATGTTTAAGATAAACATTTTAAATTACCTCACGAGTTTTATGATAAACTCATTGATAATACCAGCAGAAATGACACAAAGCAAAAATGACACAAAGCAGGACAACAAAGTTAATTTTTAAGATTTTCAAAGGATAACTATACAGCAAGATCTGTATCTTCATTACTTTCTATGAAAACCCTTATTAAAAGGAACACCTCATTCCAAAAATCTACAAATATTTTGCAAATATGCATAAAGTCAGGTGCTGGTTATTTTAATACATTGAATAAACACAACTATTTTAACAAGGTAATGAACTTCTTAAGGGTGAGGCATGGTTTCCTACCTGATCGAAAACACTCAATGATTTGTTGAATACCAGATTTTGATGTTTGCAGAGGCTGCTGCAATAATGGAGGATCACCAGGTTCCAAGAGATGCACTGAAATATATAAAAGGATAATAAACCATTAGAAAACACTCAGGTGATTTTTGTAATTTAGAATCTTCCATAAATACAGTAAACTAGATAAAAGGAACAGCCAGGACTACAGTAAAAGTAGCCTTACTCTAAAATTTTCACTTCTATTAAACTAAAAAACAGTTAACACTGAATTTTCCAGCCATGATACCTTCTGACAGTTTGCTGTCATTTTGATCACTTTAAAAAAATGTGTATTCAAAGCTACATGTAACAAACACAGAAACATATAAATATATAAAACCAAATTAACTCTCTAGAAATGTCCATCAATTAAAGTAATTCCCCAGAACAATCTACTTGACTCCCATTGTTAATACTAAATGACATGTACAAAGAGAATTACCAAATACTGTACTAGCAACATTACCAAATACTTCACAGCACACTACATGACCCCAGTGTTGCCAGTATGCACCTAAACACTGAAGCCAAATTTAAAGTAGCAATGATCAGAAAAAAGGCACAAGCATAGCTACATATATAGCATATACCAAAAAAAACTATCATAGTATTTTTAACCACAAAAACTACATTCAATAAACTCAAACTGCTGAGAGAATTTATTTCTGATGTTTCATTCCACATCATATTCTTTGCAAAAGCTACTGAAACTAATATATTAACCATAATTTTTAGCCATTCCAATATGTAGTATTTATGCACATGAAAATTAATAGCACCCCACTGCTGTACATAGATATGGCAATTAAGCTTTGATCAGAGGGAAACCCAAATTTACAGGAATAGGAACACTTCTTGAAGCATGTGTTTGCAAAATTGTTAGGTCTTCTTTTATATTTCTTATTGACATAACAGCCAGCCTTGCCCTTCATAAACTGGCTCCCACCTTAACCATTTGGTTTGATTTTAACCTCATTTTAAGATTTTCATTTCTAAATGAAGCACTGAGATCCCTAAGAAATTTATTTTTAATAAAGGCCAGTTGAGGCATAGTATAAAACTATTTAGAGATAACAAGTGCAAAAAGACTAAACCAATTTTGACAGGAACATTGAGCTAAAAGATAAAAAGTTATAAATAAATACTAGCTGAAAAGAACATCAGAAAACAAAGCACTGTAAAAAAGGACAACAGAATGAACACTCCACCCAACTATCCTGGTCCCATAATATACTATTATATATACAAACACATAACAACCATGACAAACCACCTCATCATTTGGGGATCTCTAATACAATGGCTTATTTTATTCTACTGGCCTGCTTCCTATGCTTCAAAATAAAACTTTCTTCTCCAAACAGAAGTGAAAGCATCCAAATAGTACCTTTTCTTTCAAAAACGTTTTCAAATAAACTCTTCAACAAGGCAAAAGGAAACAAAATAGCTTTTAAAAATACTAATTATAACAATAAGCAAAATAGTTTCAAAATCATCTAACAGGTTGGCTGAACCTTCAGAATATTCATTACACTTTCCACTGATGGCGTCTTTCACATCACTCAGGCATGGAATGTAAAGAGCTGTTCTAGGACTTGGTGGGATTTTTCTCCTCTAAGATTTTCAGTTTCACTGGTGCTCACTAGAGAAGACAGCATAAAAATATAAACAAATGCAAATGACTGCCAGAAACACCATTTTACAAAAAATCTGAGAACACTGCACTTTTTGGAAAAAAAATGGTCAGTTGTTTTATATAACTTCTTGCCTTCCTCTGCATACAATGCCCACATGATGGCCTGACGATTATCCCACATCCAGGAACTAAAATATTCTCTTCTTGAAATTATTTTGACAGTTCAAGGATACAAAAAAAAAAAAAATTCCAAACAAAACTCAGAAACTTTATATACTTAAAGCTGACACTAGTGGTATACATTCACAATCCTCACAACGGTTTCTGCAATATTTTAGTGAAGGAGACATGCAGAACAGCCGAAGCATCACACACCACTATACCTGGTTCACAGCATCCATGGTGATGGTGGTCAGTCTGACAACACTTGTCCCTTAGAGGCATTTTCTGTGCGCACGACCTACTTTCCTTCTACATCCAGCAGCTCGTTTCTGCTAAAAGAAGCAAATTAGCTGTCACCGCCGAAGCACAAGCGGCTCAGGAGCGCGCCGGCCCCGCACACCCACTTCCTAGGGCAGCACGGCCGGGCAGGCCGGAGGCAGCGGCACCCCCGGCGCAGCAGAAAGTTCCCATTGTTTTCCGCAGGTCTCACGACGCCCTCTGCAACGGCCGCGGCGAGCACGGCCCCGCTCCCGCCCCGCCGCCACCTGCGCCCCGGCCGCCGGGGAGAGCCCCAGGCCGCCGCCCGCCCCACCGAGCCCG
>VXAX01006964.1:38396-81356 GCA_013399835.1 Leptocoma aspasia
CGCGGGGCTGTGGCGGAGCACGGGAGGAGCCCCGGGCGGGCTGAGGCGCAGCACCTGTCACGGGACCGACCTGCCGGGCGGAACGCGCGGCGGGAACCGGCGCTGTCTTTGTCCCGGCGGGGAGAAAGGCCCGCGCTGACCGCCGCGCACGCCCGTGATGTGCAGCGCTGGCCTAGGGCACCGGTGCCCGGACACCAGCGGGAGCAGCCAACATCCCTGGAGCTGGCACTTCTGCCCCCTTTCAGCCTGGTCTGCGCCATTAGAGTGTAAAAAAAATACAAACCAGACCACCAGTTCTTCTAATAGACCTACCAAGGAAAAGGATAAATTAATGTTTCGAACACTTGGAGGAAAAACTCGTGTTCTGAAAGAGAATTGTGTGATCTCTATGCCTAATTCTGGCCACAGGACGTCGGTGCAGTGCATGAGTGGCAGGGCAGCCGGTGTCTCCAGATAAGTTTCCACCGGGTCCTGCTTAGTCCTGTGCTCTCTTAGTGCATTTCTGTGGGCACCTCGGGTTGTTGAAAAGGTGATACTTGGCTTTTGCCAAAGGAAAGGGTAAGATTAAGTCTTCATACACTTAAGGAACAACTTCTCCCGTTGAAGAAAAATCTGTAAGGTCATGTCAGGAATAAGCGCATCATCGGAGGAAAAAATGCTAAGTGATGGTACTAACACAAAAACAATCTGTCAAGCTCTGGCTTGTAATAGCATCACTTAGTGGAGATAGGACTGATGGTATGAGACAAAGTTCCAAGTCACATTACAGTCTGTGCGAGAGTAAGATGTCTCACACTTTCTCAAATCAGAATTGGAGAGAGCTTACCATCTGTGGCCATCAACTTGTACACAATAATGTCTTCTTTTAAAATATGGACATTGATTTAATAATCAGTCTTCTTTTTCCAAAGCAACATGAGACCAAATTCCAACTCCATCAGTTGCATTTGGATTTTGTTTAATAAACTGGAAATCCCGTAAGTGTCAGAGAGCGGTTCAAACAGCTGAGTGCCAAATACCACCTTAACTCTGAAGTACAGCAGAAGTCAATTGAAACCTTTGTGTCAGACAACCAAACACAGATCATTGTGTATGTCCAGAGGTGCTGTCACCTTAAGTTTAGCTACATCCTGAGCTCTGCTGTGCTTTAGGCACACTGTGGAACAGGCATAATCTCTGCCAGCTGTGCAGCTGCATTCAGCCCAAGTAGAGAGCACTTGGGTAAAACTGTAAAGCTCGTGGGTAACAAAGTGCAAGGAACACAGCTGTCAGCTCTAGTTCTGCACAACAGCCTACTGACTGTTGTACTTGCCCGAGAAGTATCGAACTAAAGAGAATTAACATTCCCCACCTCCCAGGAGATGTGGGAATCAGGCTCAAAGATGATCTTGCGTTCCCGCTAATGACACTGTGCTACAAATACTGAAACAGTAGGGTTATAGCAGTTTGACTTTGCATCTTGGACATTTACTGTGAACATTGGTAGCCTTGTCACCAAAATAATTTTACTCAGTGATCAAAAAGTAAGAAAGGAAAAATCAGCTGGCAAATCATAAACCAGCAATGGAAATTTAGAATCTTTTGGTTGTATTTGGGTTTCTGTGTTTAGCCACTCTCAACAGGATTTTTTTCCTCCTTCTAATCCAATGAAAGTTTCTCTTTTTGCAGCCTATGTCCTATATTGTGCTTGCGTGGCAAGATTTTGGTAGTGACTGGCCTATAAGAGTGACTTGTCTGAGAAGCTTCTGGAAGCTTTCCTCATGTTGCAGAGCTAATACCAGCCAGCTCCAGGATGGACCCACCACTGGTCAAGGCTGAGTTAGTCACTGACGGTAGTAAAACATCTGTGATAACATGTTTAAGAAAAAAAAGTTACCACACAGAAGTAATTCTGACCATAGAAGAGAGGAGTGAGAATATGTGAGAGAAACAACCCTGCAGACACCAAAGTCAGTGATGGAAGATGGGGAAGGAGCAGGTGCTCCAGGCACCAGAGCTGGGATTCCCCTGCAGCCCGTGGTGCAGCCGTGGGGAGGCAGCTGTGCCCCTGCAGCCCATGGAGGACGACAGGGAAGTAGAGATCCACCTGCAGCCCCTGGAGGATCCCATGGCAGGGCAAGTGGATGCCCAAAGGAGGCTGTGACCCTGTGGGAAGCCCACCCTGGAGCAGGTTCCTGACAGGACCTGTGGCCTGTGGAGAAAGGAGCCCACACTAGAGCAGGTTTGCTGACAGGACTTGTGATCCAATGGGGGACCCATGCTGGAACAGTTTGTTCTTGAAGGATTTCCCCTCTGTTGATAAAAAGGGTCTGTTGAAAAAAAGGACCCAGGCTGAACCAGTTCATAAAGAACTGCAGCCTGTGGGAAGGATTCCTCTCCCTGAGGAGAGGAATCTCGCCTTCCTTCCTGAGAAGGAAGCAGCAGCAGAAAAAATGTGATGACCCGACCATAACAATAACCACCTGTCCACATGCACCACTGGTGGGTAGGAGATAAAGATTTGGGAATAAAGTTAATCCCTGGAAGGAGGGAGAAGTGGGGAAAACGTGTTTTTAAAATTTTACTTGTCTGTCCTACTTCGATTTTGATTGTGTTCAATTGATTTCTCCAAGCCGGGTCTGTTTTGCCCGTGACAGTGACGGATCTCTCCCCATCCTTACCTCAACTCATGAGATCTCATTATATTTATAAAATATATATAAATATATTTTTATATATTTTCCCTTCCCTGTCCAGTTGAGGAGGGAAGGGATAGAGCAGCTTTGAAGGGCAACTGGCATCCAGACAATGTCAGTGGCCATTCTATCTTGTTGTTTTCCTGTTCACCTCCAAAAAAAGTTAAAAGTTCCTCCTTCTTAATAACCCCCATTCAGTGAAGCATTGGGAAAATGTCCTCTCAATGTTCTCTTCAAGATAAAGAATCTGAGTTCCTTTAGCCTCCCCCTCTGTCAGATGCTCCAACCCCAGGAACCAGGTTGGTTACCTTCTTCTGGGTACTGTTAATCTTCTAAGTATTCCTTGCATACTTAGGAGCCCAAACTAGACACAGTGTTGCAGATGTGAGCTCTCAAATGGCAAGCAGAGAGTAATCATCTCTCTTCACCCACTGTGATGTTGATGTGGCACAGTGTAGTGGTTAGTCTTAATTACCCCAAAGTTGCCGTGTTGACCCTCATTTCACTTTTTAACTGGGACCCACAGGTTCTTTTTGCAGAGCTGCTATCTCACTAGTCAGTCCTTAGCCTATACCAATGCTAGGGGAGTTTTGCCCTAGCAAATATTATTCTATCCTAAAGGCATTTTCATAATTTTTGTGTTCCACACTTAAAGAAGACCTTAAATGGGCACTGTTGCATGCATGTGTAAATCATAGTAATTTAGCTGACCTTGTAACCTCTTTGTGGGTGGATGAGCCTAATCTGTATATTGCAGTTTAACTCCTCATGTAGTTTACAATGTAACTACTAGTAACATGGGCAAACAACCACACCCAGATTTTGACCAGTCAGCCGGTCGTGTGCAAATCGTCTCTGGGACTAACAAAAGCTGCCAGCACAGATCAAGTAGTTCCACCTGACCTAGTAGAAGGTGCCTTCAGGAGGGTGCTTGCAAAGCGGAATCCTTTCAGCCAGTAGCCAGCCATTGAATAAGAGAAATTTGGATCAGGGTAGCAAAGATTTCAGTAAAGCTCACTTCACAACACATTACTGCAGTTGTTCATCCAAGAGGTTACACTGGAATTTGGATCCAATTTGAGTTTCATTGTGTATAAAAAGAACCAGCATATGATGTTGCCTGACTCTGAAAAGTAGAATATTACTTTGTAAAATATGAACAATAATTGAAATTTATAATAACTTTCTTTTTGTCTTCTATAGATAAGAGTCAATGAAAATGAAAAAGATTTTTAGAACAATACATAGTTCTTCATACAATCTATAATTACCTTGTATCTAGAGAACATGGAAATTCACAGTGAAGCCAGATACAATGTAAAATGTACAGGATGCATTTGCATATAACAAAGGTAAGGAAGAACATACTTTTGATCTATTTCATGTAAATTCTAGGCATAAAATATATTATTAGGGGAGGGAGTTAAAGTTTAGCTTTCATTCTCTGGCTAATGTTCTCAACATAACCAGCAGATTTTCAAGCAGAATCGTTATTTATTCATTGTCTTCTAGATGATGTGGAGCTGCTGAGAAGTTTTGAACTAAGTATTCTGTTACAACTTGATGATCAAATTATTTTTTAATTGTTTCTCAATTGTGAGTATGGCTTTGAAAAATGCAGAATTCAGAACAATTCCTCTTAGTTACTGGATTGTGCTTCCAAAATATATGAAGTATTCTAGCAAGGGAGAGGATAATTTTTGGTAGAGGATATTGAAGTGTTATCTCAAACAGTTGTGATAGTAGGTTTAGTATCCGCTGAGAGGTTTTGTCTTGCCAAAGGGCTGGCAGTAACACCTGCTGAGATGCCTTGCCATCTGTTTACACATCTAAGAGCTGTAAGATTTGATTACTAAACTTTTCCTCATACGCTATGACCACTAACATTTTTTCTGTATTTGGGATGCGTTTTGGATGAAGCACCTGGCTTCACAGTCATTTTCCTAGGAGAAAATAATTGTAGTTGGAGTGGATTAATGCTGCGATGCTGCACTGAACAGAGTTCATTTTTGCAGAGGTGAAGGTAAAGTTGCATTAACCCTGAAGGATCTCAGGTGTAATATGTGCTAATCAAGAAGTATCACAAACCATAGTCATAAAGTGTTTCACTGCAAATACAGATATTCCAGCATTCCTTAATATATCAGTCTTAGTCTATTTATTCATTTGATGTGGCTTCATGTAATGTCCTTGCTGAAAGCATCTCATGAAAACTGTATATTCAGAAACTCCATATTAAACAAATTTTAGACATAGAAGCCTGAGACAAATTCAGGCTCCTTCAAGGGCAGAGAGACTCTGCAGAGAGACCTCAACAAATTAGAGAGGTAGATAATCGCCAACTGTATGAAGTTTAACAAGTACAAGTGCCAGGATCTGCACTGAGACAGGGCAATTCTGGTTGTGTGTATGGGCTGGGGAAAAGGAAGCTGGAAAGCAGTGCCACAGAAAGGGACTTGGGGGTCCTGGTCAGTGCAAGTTGGATGAGTCAGCAGTGCCCTGGCAGCCAGGAGAGCCAAGCCTGTCCTGGGGTGCATCAGGCACAGCATGGCCAGCCGGGCAAGGGAGGGGATTGTCCTGCTCTGCTCTGCACTGCGGCAGCCTCACCTCCAGTGCTGGGGGCAGTTCTGGGCACCACATTTTAAAAAAGATGCTGAATTATCATAGAGCATCCAAAGGGGGGGCCATGAGGATGCTGAAGGTTCTGAGAGGGAAGCCAGTAGAGGAGCTGCTGAGATCTCTTGGTCTGTTCAGCCTGGAGGAGACTGAGGGGAGTCCTCATTGTAGTCTTCAACAACCTTACAAGGGGAAGTGGAGGGACAGACTTATCTCTTTACTCTTGTAAGTAGTGAACAGGACTTGAGACAATGACATGAAGCTGAGTTGGAGGAGATTATGGTTGGATATCAGGAAAGTTTTTCACCAAGAGGATGGTCGGGCACTGGAACAGGCTCCCTAAGAAAGTGGTCACAACACCAAGACTGACAGAGTTCAGGAAGTGTTTGGCCAACGCTCTTATGCGAGAGCAGACGGTGTGATTCTTGGGGTGTCCCATGCAGAGACAGGGTTTAGACTCAATCGACCTGATAGGTTCCTTCCAACTCAGCATACTCTATGATTTGGGCACATTAAGGCTCCTTTGTTAGAGTCTCTGACCATGATGGCCAAATGGGTAGAACACTTGCCAAGGAAGTAGGATACCTTGATTTGAAAATCCTAAACTACAAGTGAGAGACTCCTTTTAAGCACAAGGCACAGTTAAATCAGGAATTCAAGAGCTGGGGGACTGTAGAGACAATTAACAAAGACAGCCTGATTCTATTGAGAGTGAGCTTAACTTGAGGAAGGGGAAAAACGATATTGAGCTCTGGTTGCAATTCCCAATGTTGTTTATTTATTTCTATCCAAAGATGTATTAATGGGAAATGAATAAACTAGTCCTTAGAGCACAGATATATTAACTTTCAGGTAAAGGTGAGATCACTCAGACAATTCTATGTTGTTTTTTCCTGTATCGGTCACCTCGAAAAAGTACATTAAAAGTTTGCTATGTACTACAAATGAAATTATGTGAACTGGTTATCACGATATGATTTCATAATCCAATGCAACTTGCTTACAGTTTTTAAACTGTGCATACTTACATACTCCATGTTTTTGGTGAAATCTTAAAATTAAGTTCAGTTATATGTGCATCAAGTCCATATTTGCATAATTGTAATGTTTACACTATTCTTATACCTTAGCCTTGACAGTATCTTACAGAAAATCCCTGGGCTAGAATAATTCTGACTCTTAGTCAATGTGTATTCCAATCTAACAAGGAGCTGCATCTTCATGCTCTGTTCCCCAATTAACATAAAGCTTCATTACCCTTTTGGGGAAATAAAAAAACCTGCTATGTGTATTGTCTTACCCATAATTCATTTATTTACAAAAATATTAAAACTCATAATTAATTAGACTTCTCATGAGGTCTAATTCCCTTCTGTGCTTTCTGGTGCATGACTGTAAAGTTTAGCGAGGGGAACAATTTGCATTGAATCTCTCCCCTGGAGGTCCTTGTCATCGTTTGATCATGGATTCAACCTATTCTGTTGTTTTCCCTTTACACCCTTCAGCTTTGATTCCTGGTTGCACAGTGACACAGCTTCATACAGAGGCAGGAAAATTTTCTGGCCTAGCAGTATTTAGCTTGTGATTACAGCAGTTCTGTGGAAAGTATGAGCTGGTGGTTCAGCCATCAGCAAGGCTGCTTGGGGGCTGGAATCCAGCCTGCCCATTTCAGTGCTGCACTTTCTGACAGTGCGTTCTGGCAGGAGAGTCAGAGAGCATACAGAGCAAATCCTCTTTTTGAGAAAAAGTTTGTGCAGCTGGAAACAACTGAGGTGACAAGAAGTGACCATTGTAATGCCCCAAGAAGACATTTTGCATCATCAGATCAGTGCAGTCAGTAGCCCTGTCCTACAAAAGAAAGGGCAGAAATGGTCTACTGAATTGATGATATATTTTGGGTGTTTTAGTTAGGATTTGGACACTTGTGCTGTTGGGAACTCAACTTCAACTAACCAAGAAGTTAAAGTATTCTTCTTTCCTCCTCACAGATCACTAACAAATACTGCATGACTTGCCACTTTAAAATAATTTGTCTTGCATACCTTTTGTTAAGAAAGGCATTATTCTGTGTAAATATTCTTGCCTTTTTGCTTACCTGCCTGGCTGGGTACAAAAAAAAAAGTACGCTTCTCACAGGACAGATAGTTTACTTAACAAAAGAATTAATCTAGTAAAATATATTAGGAAAAATGAAGGACTTGCTTACAGTATTATATAATGAATTTGCATCTTCTTACCGCATTCAGTTTTCTTCCAGTCCAGTGATTTTTTTCCCTGTACACTCTTCCTGTAGAGTGAACATAAAGTTAATTTAATTCATGTTCTCATCCCTGATTAATCTGATTAATACAAAACACATACAGATATGCAACAAAATGAGCTTCATGCTTTCAGAAATCATTTAATTGAGGCATATATATTCTAAGGCTTTGTGATGTGCACTAGGAAATGGAGGATAATGCATCTGGATAAGCAAATTGAGGCCAAATGCAGACCTGGTTTAGCATGCGGATTCACAAGGTGATCATGTTCTCTACCAAATAATGTATTTAAAACCTACTCCTAATTATGAATCTAGTGAAGTTTAAAATAAAGTGTTTCCAGCTGTCTCTTTCTTATGTAGGTGGTGGCAAAGGATCTAGACTGTTGAAGACAGAAGAGAGAGGTGTAAAGAGAAGGTGTAAGAATTTCTAGGTCTTTCAGAGGAAAATATAAAGGACCATGTTCCTAAATTTATCTCAAAATGTGCTGGTGAGGGGAAAGTCCTGCAGAAAAGTGCACAAGTGTACTGTTTCTCTGTACATATGTGGTGTATGTCCACACACAGTTGTGTGGATATAGCATGGGGAGAGGTGGGAAGCAGTAGAGTGAGAGAGGTGACAGAAATAGGAGAGTGAGAGAAATATATCTGGAAGGAGGCTTAGACAAGGAAAGGGAGAATGAGATTTGTGAGAAGAAGCGAGAAAGAAGGCACAGGAAAGACTGAGAATAAAGGATGCAGTAAGGTGCAGTAGCTTAAAAGTAATGCAGGCAAGACTGCGAGCAAGAAGCATAGCAGAAAAGGGGAGGAAGAAGTAGGAAGTCAAGAAAGAAAGAACAAGCAGTGGAATTAATTAAGCCGGGTTTCCTGGGGTTCTACGACTGGCAATGAGATTATCTCCTGTTTGCTGACCATTTTCTTAGGTTTTGTAGTAAAAGCAAGGAAGCATAAAAATAAACATCTAGGTCCTGGGTCTAATCAGAGCAAAAGTGCTTAGAAAATCCAGAAATAAGAACATTTCTATTCAAAAGGAAGCAGCTATTTTTGTATATTTTATATACTCTTTTATATATGTGTATGTAACTCAAGTCCTATATTGCAGGGCAATAGGAACCTTTCAAATTTTGAAATATTATGATTCCAGAAGCAAATTCGCAAGACATTACTCAACATCAAGGAACATATGCAAATATTTCAAGATGTCTGAGGACAAGCCATGAAAACAAAACAAAAGAAAAAAAAAAAAAAAAAAAAATAAAAAAAAAAAGAAAAAAGGAAAATTAATTCCAGAAATAATACAATCAAAAGTACCAAGAACAAGTATTTGTAGAAATGCAATGTACAATTAACCCAATCAGCATAAAATTACTGTTTCATATAAAGAACGACTACAGATGATAAATTACAGAATGAACTGAAAGGAAAATGAAAGGTTCATGGCCTAAAGAGAACTGGTGATAGGCAGCTAATGAGCTAGTCTACATTGTCTAAGGCAGTGAATATCCACATAAATTAATTGTGGTGCAGCTCTGCCCTCAGTAAGAGACTGACTGGGTTTCTACACTTTGCCCAGCTCTACTCAGTTTGTAGGAATGTAGTAACACTGAGACCTTGAGCACAAAATCAGTTGAAATTTTCAAGAAGGTTCCAAAGCTTATTGCAAGATTTACACTGACAGAATGTGTAACAGAGTAAATTTTGCTTCCTTAGGAAGGAAGGCAAAACCTGTAGAAAAGCAAAAAGAGATAGATAGCCTGTTGATTGCCACTACATTAAAGCTAAATGCAGTTTACATTTGCACTGCAAATTAGATTTGCTTCTTGGATGGCAGAACATGACATGCCTAATTTGGACTATAAGTCCAAAATAAAGGACACATTCATCAAAATAAAGTCAACGACAATAACCTAAAGGTACAAATGGGAAGTCCAATGCACAACACAGTTAACTAAAGGTACAAATTGGGAGATGCAAAGCACAACACAATTCTGGGTAAAAGAAATGTGCAGCAAATGTGACAGACAAGATTGTGAAACAAGGCTGTGCCTATTTCAGTGTTCAAAATCCACAAATGCGTAAGAAAGATATGCACTAAAAGATCAGGAAACGGAAGATTAATAAGTGATTACATAAATAGTATTCAGTATACTATTCAGTATATTCCCATAAATACTATTCAGCAATAAAAGAGAGCAGCTATATTGGTGTCAATATATTTCAGCAACCTCCATTCAAGTTGATATGGATGGCAATGACAAATAGTCCCAAGGAATCAAACTCAAACAGAGAATCTGTAATGATTAAATGTAATGTAAATTACAGAGAGCCCTGTAATGAGCAGGACTGATCTGCTCTGACGCTGACCCACTGGGTTTCTCTTCCACATTTTGACAGTACTTGAGTGAATGAAATTTTTGCTAATGAAACTGAACTGAACTGAGGTTGGCAGAAGATATTTTGGCACAGGATATTTTGTCAATCATGATTCTTGTTAAAACTTCTTATCCTGCAACTTCTACTAATTGTATTTTTTAATGTATTAAAGAAAAGGTTGGTGAACAGATTCATCAGCTCGGCAAGCTTTTCTGTTATTTCCTTCAAGCTAACTTAGTATGTGATATTTAATTGGCCACTGAAAATATATTGTCCAAGCACCATGCCAGCTGCCTCCCAGGTGAATTAATTCTGTCATTTACTTTGCTTATAACATATCTCCTTGAACTACTGCGGAATTAATAATCATATAGTATTAAGCAGTGTAGCTATTAGAGAATGGTTCTGAAAAACCATGTGAATTTGGTCTTATGACTAGTCTGGTAAACACTTTTTCCTACAGTTTTTTACTGTTGCATAGACTATGTAGCACAGGCTTCATCATAGACAGCTAGTGTGTTCTGTTCATTATGTGCAAAGGAATAAGCTACAGCCCATAGAGGATTGTGGTAGCCCTGGGCTATTGCACGGCAAAGGAATAACTGGACTCTGTTAATTCATTATTGATGTTAACTCATTTTGTATTATACGATATAAACTTTGGAACAGGGTAAAGTCACTATTTATATTTTTAAAAGAGGAAAAAGACAAGAGAAGAATTTAACAAGCCTGACAGTTTACCTTTGGTACCCCCAGATAATGGAGCAAGCAGTGAAAGACACTATTATTAAGCATTTAGGAGATAAAGGGGATATGTAAAAGCCAACTTATACCTGCCTAGTGCTAATATTAACAGGTCACCTAATTTCCTTCTTAATGAGTAATAGGCCTCAAGAAACCGAGAAGTGGAATCTAGCAGGATTTCAGAAAGGCTTTTGATGTTTCCATATGTGGGATTCTTATTCATAGGCAAGCTAATGTGATTAGAAAACCACATGCAAAGAGAATTTATCAATGGTTTGCTATCAAACTAGAAAAGCATTTCAAGACTCTGTCCTGGTTGAATACCATTAAATGTGTTTATTCATAACTGGGTGTGTTTGTTCAATTTATAGATTATTTCAAGTTGAAGGATCTGCAAGCATGTGGAAGGCCAGGATGAGAATTGAAAATTATTTTGGTCAATTCAAAGAGCAGTCCACAAAAAGAACCACAGAATCACAGAATGGGTCATGTTGGAATGGACCACAGTGGTTCATCTGGTCCAACCTCCCTGGTCAAGTAGCTCATCCCAGAACAGCACAGGATTATGTCTAGACAGTTCTTGAATTATACCCAGTGAGAGAGACTCCACAACCTCTCTGGGCAGCCCGTTCCAGTGATCAGTCACTCAGTAGATAAGTTGTTCCTCATGTTCAGGTGGAACTTCTGTGCATCAGTTTCTGCCTGTTGCCTGTTTTATTGCTTGGCACCATTGAGAAGAACCTGGCTCCATCCTCTTGTCACTAGGCATATTTCAAGTTTGGAAATATTGAATTCTGCTCTCAGGTAAGAATAGACACTATGTGGGTGGTATGCAGGAGGATGCTGAGGAATTAAGTAAGGATGCTACAGAGTATGTGTGTACATGAAGCTCTGTGAATTATATTCATATGAATATGAATATGAAAATATTATATTTTCAAAAAGAAATACAATATTAGTGCTCCAGTCTGTCATATTAGCAGAATGGTAACAATTACCACAAACTGATGAAGAAATTAGTGAGGTCAAAAATCATCATAATGACAGTCTTCAATTATCTGCTGTCATGCTGTTAAGATTTCCAACAATCAGGAGTGAATAGCCCATCTTGAGAATGTAAAGTCTATGGAGAAAATGAGACAAGACTTCTCCAACAGTAACATTCTAATTTTTAGAAGAAAATAAATATTTGAAAGAAGTTTAAAAAAATTTACTTTGGAATTGGAGACTATAAAAACATCATGCTATATGTCAAATGTCAATAAATACCCTCTACTAGGGAGACATCAAAAGCATTAAAAGTATTTAAAACCAAAATAACATTGCTGTGATTCAACTACAAAGAAAGATACTAAAATACAGAAATAACTTTTTAAAAAATGGAGTCATGTCCAAAAGAGGGGGAAAAAAAAGATGAAGAATCTCTATGATACTAAAGGTATAATCACAGAAAAGACCAAAAACAGTTTTGAAGCCCTAGATAAATGTTCACAGCCATCTTAACCACATTGAAAAGAAGCAGCTGACAAGACCATTAGTGCAACAGATCTGTGATCACATGCAGCACTCAGCAAACATAAACAATATCAGAAAAAGCTAATCTAATTCTTTGCAACCGTTTTCACTGAAGAGAAGGTCACATCAATTCTTAGCACACCTCTTTATGAGTGATTAATTTAAGGAACTGTGTCAATTTAAATATTAACAAAAAAGTGTTTAGAATAAACCGCTTAAATTAACCATTCTAAGTAACAAGGACAAGATGGTTATCAACCCAGAGTTGTAAAGAAATTCAAACATGAAAGGAGGAGTAGTTTTGAAATATATAACCTGTGGTTTAAATCAGCCTCTTAGTGCCAGTAGTCTGGACAATTAAAAAATGTTACACCAAACTTAAAACAGGCTCCAAGAGAAATTCTGGATACTACTGGCTCATAAATCTGATTTATCTTTCAATCAGTTTTCTTTCTATTTAATTAAATATTATACAAGTAAATACATAGATAAATGCAATGTACTGACAGACAACCAGCAGAACTTCTGTTTGGAGTCATGCTTTACCATCTGTTAGAGAGCTCTGAAGGAAATACCTGTCATCTGTTTAATACTTTTTTCATAGATATCCTTATCTGAGGTGCCTAAATAACTTACAATGTTATACGTAAGATGTAAAAATAATAATAGGGTTAAATAATGAAATTTTACAATGAGACGAAACTATGAGAGGAGATCCCCCTAAGAATCTGAGTTAGAGTATTTGGTGTGTAAAGTAGTCATAGCCATATGGAAAATGAGGGAATTGTGAAAAAACAAAATTTTCTGAGAATGATGTATTATGCAGACTAGACAAACATAAAACTGCAAAGAAATCCACAGAGATCTCAAAATACTGAAGGTCTGTTCAGTAAAAACAACCAAATAACATTGTGACAACTATAACGACATGCACATGAGGTAAAAATAGCATAATTATAAATATATAACAGCTGTCTCAAAGTGTGGCATCTATTATCTTTCAGGTAGAGATCTGAAACCACTGGAGGTGGGGAAAAAACAATAAAGAGAATGTTAGAAATTGCTAGGTATAGGGAGAACAAAACAGAAATCCCATTTATCACTGTCAACTCATCCTAGTCCTCCTTTTGAAACACTTCATACCTAATAAGGTGTTTTGAAAAGAGGTGTTAGTGAATTTTTAAAAAATACTACAAAAGAGGGACAGTCACTGAGAAGAGCAGCAGCTTCTGTACAAGGGACAAGAAAAAGTGCCAAGACTTTCCATGCTTGGAGAAGATGGAGAGGGATATGATATAGAGCTACAAAATTGTAAATGGTTTGAATAAGATTAATAAGGAGTGTTTATTAATTATTTCTAAGCTCACAAAAACTATCAAGCCCTTAAGGAAATTATCAGGGAGCAATGTAAACATTACAAAAATCTTAATATATTACATAAGTACATTGTGGGTCTCATTGTCACAGAATACTTTGGAAACTAAAAGGACAAATGAGTTCCAAAAGTGATGGATTGATGGATAAATGGATGCAGAAGAGTCCATTTGTAGCTCTGAAATATTATTGCCTTCAGTCCAGGAAGCTCTTTGACTAAGACATTACAGGTAGGACCACTGTTATGCTTTTTTTGGCAGTTTTTCATTCTGGCTTCAGCTTTGAACGTGGTTCTGGGTTGCACTGCCTTTCAGACAAGCACAAAAGGCAACAGGTTCTTATGAAATGCCTGTGATATTCTACCCAGCCATTCTGCAGAAAAGGATCTTGGGGATATAGTATATGCCAAGCAGAGCAAGTGTCAGAATGTCAGAGAGAAAACGGAAAGCATCAAATGGTGAAGTAAAGACATGAATTTGAAGGAATATTTCTCTTCAGCTCAACTCTGGTAAATCACTAGCTGGAGAACTGGCCAGGTTTTGGCATTGTGTTTCAAGCAAAATTATCCAGAAAAAAAAAATCTATAAGCATAAAAATAGTCCAAGGTATATGACCTATAAGAAACATGAAAAGCATTGTAGATCTTTAACGTATACCAAAATTTTTCAGTATGTATTAGGTAGAATCAAAGAAGGAAGAAAAACTGTTTACTAGGTCATAAGAATAGAGAATAAAATGTAGAAAGCTATTGCAAAGAAGATTTGAGATAGACCACAGAGAGGATTTTTTAACAGGAAGATTCCAAATACTGATGTAGATTGCCTAAGGAAGTGTAGAATCTCTCTCATCCTTTGGTTTTAAGACATTGGTTAAACCCATATCTTTACAGTTTGGGTGCAATATGGGTTCTGCATTCATTAGAATCCTATTTTTTTCTAACATTTGAGGAATGGCTTGTCTGAAATGTGTGTGATCATATTATTTTGACTGCATGCTGGCATGCAGCTATTCATGCTGTCTTTGTGTATACTTATTTTCTTTCTTACTCCATCTCTAATCATCTATAATTTTATTTACATGCTCGGCAACTGTTTCTCACAGTCAAATTCCTCTCTGTTGGCTTGACACTCACTGTTTAGTGTTATTCCCTGTGTTTTGTCATTCTCCTAGCTCATTTTTCAAACAGCCAGTGGTAATTTATTCTCACTTTTATAAGGACAATTTCAAATTTCTTTTTACTTATTTATTTTTAAAAGCATGATATGTAACAATTGAGCATGTTATACTAAGAGCAATACCACTTCCTGACTCAATGTATTCTCTAAGCAAATATTTATTCCTTTGGTAAAAAGCTCAGGTCAAGTTGCCCAAATATTTTGCTTAATCATGCTTGGGGGAGAAATACTTTTTGCTTTAAATTCGGTGCTGTGTGTTAGCAGCATTTGTACTCTAAGATTAGAGTTGAGGATGAGGCAAGGAACAAGGAGCTAAGATGACAAAGATTTATATCTAGGCTAACTGCATCAGTATCAGAAATGAGCCATCAAACATGGAACTTTTTATCATTCCACCTTGAAGAATACTATCACCATACTAGAGAATCAGAAGAACTTCTTTTATAGTTGTCCCTCTCAATGTACATAATCCTTTGACATGCTTAATGTTCCTGGATTATATATGCTGTTTCTGCCTTATGGTGATTGGCAGTGATATTGTTGTGCCAGAAGAGGCTTAAAGTTTTTGTAATTTGTTCGCTTGTTGCAGGCAGCTATGATCAAGGTCTTTGTTTTCTCTTTGATTCTCTGAAGTTGGTTTTATTTAGCCCTAATATTTTCACCCCTTTTTTAAAAAAATGGCTTTCATTTAGAATTCTTGTGAATGTCCCATATGGTTTCATGGCGTCCTTCCTTCCTTGGCTGCACTAGCCAACCCTGTAATCACTGAAATACAATATTCTTAAAGAGCTGTCCCAAGCAGGCCTCTGATTCTTTTCATATATGCCCAGGAAAAGTGTAACTGTATATATATACTCCAAGCCACTGCTTCATGTTGACTCTTAAAGGTAATAAATATTTTTATTGTGTTTTCTCCCTGTTAGTCCTGAAATGTTTTTAACTACATTTGTTATTGTTTAATTTTATGTGATTTTGACAGACTAGTAATATAAATATCAGTCCTGGTGTCCCCTGATTCTGCTGTAGAATAGAGAGGATGTAAAAAGGCATCAAACCTTCCCCTGAAGTCTGTATCTGTTATTGGAGCTATGTAAATGGGGATCAGTAAACAACAAGATTAAAAGAGTAAGAGAAACAAATAGAAACAAAAATGCTCCTTTGCTTTGTGACTGCTTAACTTTTTCTCACTTATTATCATGATTCCACTTACAAGTCTTTGTAGTTGAAACTAAGAAAATTTTCAGAAAATTGTTTTTAAGAGAAAGGAATACCTTGGGTTTTCTGCACCGATCACAAAACTCTAAAATATGTATGACAATAAGAGGGATTTGAGAAATTGGTTTTACAGTATAAAATAGCATTTTCCATACAGTAAAACAGGTCATGAAATTATCTTCCATCATTTCTATAACCTAAATTATTCTACTCTTAAAAAATTAGATTCTAAATATAATTTTCTAAAGCCCTGTGCTTAATTCTGCTAGAAGTACTACAGACTACTGCTGCAGATATTAAACATAAAAACTCCATTATCAGAACAATGAAGCTGCAAAATTTGTGTTCACCCAGTGCCTGTAATGCACTGAGCTCTTTTAACAACCAATTCTCCAACAAACTGTTTTCTCCTCCTTGTGCAGTGTTGTTTATGCCTTATTTATTGTACACAATTCAACACCTGCTCTGAATTAATAGTTTTCTTTCTTCCATAATAACATTAGTATAGGAGTTGAATACTTCCCAAACATTTATTTTCACAAATGAGATTAGAGATTACTGCTCTCCTTCGTTTACCAACTATCAAACACACAGAGACATTAAGGTCAAAGGTACTTACTAATTTTCACTAGTCATTTTGAGACTCTCCTGGTGTGATTTTTTAGTGTAAGCAGCAGAATACTGACTTCATTAATTTTTAAGTGCATTTGTTGACTTCAGAGGTTGCTATGGGCACTCTCTCAAATGAAATTGCAGTGCTTCAAGTCCAATATCCAGAAAACAAATGCAAAATTGATGATCATGTAAGATAAGAGAAGCCTTGGATAATATTTAATTATGTGACAGAGACAGAAAGTAGAAGTAGCTTCCCAAGATTGTCCCATCAGACCAGTCCAGGCTTTTGTTCTTTCTATTTCCTGCACTGTTTCCCACTGCTGATTACTTATTCTCTACCATTTACTGCAAGAATAACCGAACTTTTGGATTCCTTAAACTGAATGCCAACAGTGGTTGAGTAACAATACTTTTAAAACTCTAGGATGACTGACAGGCAAGACATAATAACAGCTTTCTAAGGATCCCATTAGTTATTGCAGAATGGGTCTGAATTAGTATGAATACAAGCTGGGGATGAAGGGATTGAGAACAGCCCTGCTGAGATGAACCTGGGGGTGCTGGTGGATGAGAGGCCGGACACGACCTGGCAATGTGCACTTGCAGCACAGAAAGCCAGCTGGGTCCTGGGCTGCATCCAAAGCAGCATGGCCAGCAGGGCAAGGGAAGTGATTCTGTCCCTCTGCTCTGCTCCGGTGACACCCCACCTGCAGTGCTGCATCCAGCTCTGGGGTCCCCAGCACAGGAGGATGTGGCCTTGTTGGAGGGAGTCCAGAGGAGGCCATAAAACTGAACAGAGGGATGGAACACCTCTGCCATAATGAAGGACATCAGGAAGAGCATCAGGGCATGGGCTGAACACCTCCTGTATGAAGGTAGGCTGAAGGAATGGGGGTTATTCTGCCTGGAGAGAAGATTCTGGGAGTATCTTACTGGAGCCTTTTAGTACTAAAGGGTGGCTTAAAAAAAGGAGGGGGATAGACTTTTAAGTATGGCCTGTAGCAATTGGACAGGGGGAAATTGTTTTCTACTAAAAGAGGGGTTATTCAGACATTTTATATGATGAAGCACCAGAACAGGTTGCCCAGAGAGGTGGTAGAGGCCCCATTCCTAGAAACATTCGAGGTCAGGTTGGACAGAGCTCTGAATGACTTGACCTAACTGAAGATGTCCCTGGCTTACTGCATGGGGTGTTAGACTAGATGACCTTTAAAGGACTTTTCCAACCCAAACCACAGTATGATTCTATGGTTCTATGTTTCTTTGATTCTGAATGAACAGAATACTTATTGGAGGTTAGTAATGGTGATGCTCAGAACTCTAGGGGGATGGAGAGGAATGGAGGCAGAAATCCTACCTCCTATCCACACCAGTGAGTATAACCAGCTGGCACAAAGAGCTGTGCCTATAGTACATGAATATACACTGGGATCAATAGAAGTAGTGCTGACTTACTCTTAATATGTGTACCAGGGGCAGATTTCAGAATAGATTTTGAAGGAGAAAATCTTTCTTCACCTCCATCCTCAGTTATGTGACACAGAGGAGGCTATGCAACCCTTGCCTATATTTCATGAGCATCCATGCTGTACTAGTAGTCACATAGCAGGAACAGCAAAAACCCTAAGGATTCACAGGAGCCATTGTATCAGAGCTCATCTGATGGTGAAGATTTGCACCATTCACATTTCAGGTCAACGTGTATGGGCTGTAGCACATAATGTCTTCACAATTAAAAGACAGCTGATTGTGTATTTGCAAACTGCAGGGGTTTTTTATGCATAAATATGTTAACTGACATTTATGCCAAACATATTACATACTCATGTCAAGAGAATAGAACCCATCTGTACTGCAGAGATGTAATTAGCATTAATTAATATGTTCGCATTGTCTGGTGCTCATATATTTTGCCCTAAAGTCATAAATGTGGCATGGCATTTAGTAAGGCAGTATTCATCTAAATTCCAAACAGTTGGATTTTGTGATGTTTTTAGTGCCCCTCGTTATTAACTGTTTCTTAGCATCTATGGAAAGGGAGTTTTGTTCATGGCAGTGTTTGAGAAATTGCTGTTCCTGGTAAGAACTTGTTATAGGCAAGAAAGTTTCTTCAGCAATTGATACTCTAGCATAAAAGTAAACAGTTACAATTATCTTGTGGCACAGTAATGAAGAAACTTGTTTTTCACAAACATGAAGCAATTAACAACAAATGTTTGAATAGGTTATTAACAAGATAGAATAAAATCTTTTCATCTAAGCCATTTGGTAAACAACGTGTATATATTATTTGAAAGAATGGCAAGTGATTCAGGAACAAATGCACATCATCTACAGTAGCACTGTTTTTACCATTTCTGATTCAGCAGAGATCCTCAAACTCGTGAATCCACTTGCATGCCCTACTCATGACCAATATGCATTTGCAGAAACATGTTCCTGTTCTTACCAAAAAATTTTATAGGCATGTGAGATCCTCTATTACCTGGTTCTAGTAATTCTGAATATTGATGCATAAAAATTGAGGGCTTTGGACTGATTTTCTTCATTGGAAATCTTTTAAGTGAGTATTAATGTTCCTTCACAAGTCATAATCACATGTCACATGTACTTCCTGCATAGTTTTCTGTAATATTTCCTTTATCCCTCCATTTCTGAGCACCTCTTCTCCCCCATTTACTTTTAGCTGCAAGCAATTTTTCCCTTTGTTTGATGCTTAATCATATATTAACAACAATAGCTGAAATTGCTGGATATGCATTTGATGGGATAGCTTTCACAGAATCACTGGTATTGCCCTGATAACTGAAAGTACCTGGGCTAGGCAACCTTAACAATAGTTTAGTATTCCTGCAATGAATGCAGCATCCACAGATCCAACAGAAGCCACGAACATGTGAATAGGTTAACTAGTATTTTTAGCTGTCCAAATTTTTAAAAGCCACAAACAAGATTCAACCTCTAGAAGCAATATGGCCCAGCTCTAGGAGTGACAAATTTACCTTTGAATAAATCAGAGGTAATTTTGTCACATTTTAATTGTATGCTTCTAAATACACAGCCAGTTTATTTCTCATGCTTTCACATGCACAGCTTTGCTGTAGCAGCTGCCACAAATGTGATTTGCTCCATTTTTATACATCAAGCCGTCATGTATGTGTCTGTTATGCCATAACCTTGATGAGATTTGACTGACAGTTTTTTGATGTTCTTAATGCTCATTTAGAGTGTGGCCCCATGCACCTTTTTCTTGCAGCAATGAGGCCTTGCAGAACCATCTTCACCATCCTTAGACATTTATTTACCATCTTCGTTGTGCTGACCCAATGTTTTGTAAGGCTGTGTGGAAAACTGGACTGGTTCACTGATGTAACTGAAATACAATTTGGCAGGAAGAATGGCTATTCAATGCACTAGTCTGGTTTACCATGAGAACCAAAAAATCTGAGTCATAGCACAAGTGAGAAAGCAACAGGGGATAGGAAATAATTTCATGGATATACTGCAGAGGAATAGGCGCACAGTAAGTCCATATGAATGTACGTTGTGGTGCTGTACCAGCAGGGGCTAGTTGAATCCATCTGCTAAGATTTTGAGCTGCTAATCAAATGACTCTTTTTAGTTGCATCATCACAAAATGTGGTGACTCTTACTTTAGCAAAGCTGGTATAGATCACTGCTCCTTACTCAGAGTAGGTAAGCTGCCTGGAGGAAGAAAGTTAACTTAAATTTATCTGAACTGACTCTTTTGGCAAAGATAAACCCTAAAACAAAACTTCTGAAGCAGGTCAGGGTAAATGCATCACTTGATTTTTCACCTGCCTTTTAATTTGTGGTGCAATATCACATTCAGAGAGTAGTGTGATTTTTGTATTAAAAAAGAGAGGAGAAAATGTCAGAAAAAAGTTGTACCTTCAATGCAGCTGCCTTTTTTTTTTTGTATTGTAAAAGGAGTCTTTGCTTCCTTTTATCAGTATCTTTGTCAGCATCCTCAGAATCTAAACGGAGTGAAAATCCTTCTAAATAAGTCTTTCCTTTCTTCCATCTTGAACAGAGTCTATATGGGGAGCACAAAAATGAGCACAGTTCAAGCTGTTGGACTGGGGAAACACCTATGGTGTAATTTTGTTGCCTAGAGAAGAGCAGTACCTCCTACAAGAACTCTACCAGCCAAACTGCTCAGGCACAGTAATAATCTTACTATTTGCCTCTCTGTGCACAGTTGTGACTCTGTCATGCATCAATATGTGGGTATCAGTGCCTGCAGAATCAAAATCTGAAGGTATTAGAAAACTACATACTGAGTGTGTGGTATGTATTAGATGCAGATACTGGAAACACAGAGTTTGGAGGGGTTTGCCACATCAGTTTAAACTGAGTAAACTTCATATTTCAGCTCAGTAATTTTGTTCATGAAAAGTCTGAAAAATTACATTTAACACATTTCTGAGTTATCAGGAAGGAAAAAAACAACTGAACAATTTTCTGTAAATATGAAAACCACAGGGTTTTCACAATATTTAGGTCATTAAAAATAAACCGAATGTATTTCCTTTTAATGGAGACATTGCATATCCGAGGGAATAAATGTGAGAATTTTAGCTTATATAGTCACGTTCTGGAAAAATTAAATTGCTGAAAATGAAAGACTAAAATTTCAGGGTGCTTTTATTCAGAGGTCTGTTACTGCAACACAAACTTTGCAATAAATGTCATGCAAAAAAAAAAGGTTGTATGTCTGCTATTTCAAATGGTTCTGTTTCAGAAAAGGATATGCAAGCTGCTATACTACTTGAAGTTTATTATAAGATCCTATCAAGTTAGACTACCGATACTTCCATATACAACTGTACATAGGCTACTGTTTTTAAATGGAGTGGCAATTCTCTGAAATTCTTTTAAATAACCTCATAGTTGCATGACTACTAATGAAAATAGTAGTTTCTACAGTAAAACAAAGAAATCACAATGAAAATAACAGAAAGTACATTAAAAATTAAATTTTATGTGTGTCTGTGTGCAAGATGTTTACCAAAATATCTGCAAGTTTCTGTCCTGAAAATCAGCAAATAGGCAGCATGGTTTAGAAATATAATATTTTTTTGTTTCTCTTACATTGTAGAAGGCTTATGTTAGAACTGACATTCAGTCTCATCAATAGTAAAAATTATCTTCTATAGAGGAAATTGCTTGTTCCAGAAGTTTTCAGAGCTCTTGTTTGATGCCTTTAGTGCAGAAACAACCAAAGTTAGCAATTTCTCTTCCAGTAAGGATCAGTAATTTCTTGTATATTCTTTTAACCTTGTCTCTGAAAATCAAAAGATAGAGGGGCAATATAATAGGCCTAGACTTGAATATTAGGCACCATACCTCCTTGAAAAAAATGGCTGAAAAAAGCACTAAAAACAATAATTATAAAGGTTTTTGCCTGCAAGCATGTATCTTTTTATGATATTTTCAGGAAGAAAGTGAAGAGGAGATTGTGTGTCCCCAAAAGAAAAGGCTAGCCTCACAGTTTTCCCAGAGTTGGAGTTTTTTTGTTAAACAGGAAACAGAACCGGTGAGGAAAGCATACAAGCATCATAACATTTGAATGCAAATGTCTGCTGCCCCTTTGTGGCTGTTTTTAGAGTCTCTTGAGGTTTTCAAACAAATGTCATGAATATCTCATTAAATTTATCTAATATCAAGAATTAGCACAACATATATGTACCATTTAAATCCTATGTAATTTTTAAAAGTTCGCTCTAGATAATAAACAAGTCGTGTTAGGACTATTTCAAATGGAAAAGACATTATAGTAGTAAGCATACACAGGAAGAAGCAGAAACAGTAGTTGTGACATCCAAAAGATAGAAATGTGTCTCTAAATTGTAAGGTGAAGTGTCATCCTTCTTTGATTTTGAAAAAATGCCTGGACATTTCCAATCTGTTTGTACTAATTTTTATTTATTGATCTAATAAAAATTGTTATCTTTTGCTGCAACCTGGTATATTAATATATAGCCACTACTATATATTAATATACTATATATGTGGCTATATATTAATATATAGCCACAAACTATATATAAATATATAGTTTGAGGGATTTGTTTAGAATTTCCTTAGTCAGAGGAGGGATATTACCACAGACACGTCTGAGATCCTGATTTATACAAGGACAGTGGAGAAAACGAAGTGTCAGCAAGATATGCAGGGGAGAGGATACATTTATCTGGATGGCTCCTGCCAATGGCTTTAATAGAGGGAATAACCTGGAATCCAGGCAAACCTAGAGACAGGCAGAAAGAGACGAGATTAGCCGTAGGAGGTACCTGAGAAATATTCTGCATGTTCATTGGCAATATGTTTCCACCTTAACTTCTGGTTTACTACTTTCATTTATAAAAATTCTCTTGCAATTTCTCATAATACACTGTGTGAGGTGCTGAGTTCCTTCAATGCTTTCTAATTGTAAGGGGAATCAAAAAATGTTTTCCAGTCTGCAAGAAAGGGCCTGAAGTTCAAAGACAATCCACTGATTGTTTCTGTTTACAAGCAGCCTCTTTTCCCCTACCACAATGTGCAATGTGCAGGGCTCAGACAATATGAGGCACAACACGACTCCAGGCCAGCTGGCCACATTTTTGTGTATATCCACTGCAGGAGCCAAACTCATTCTGTGGTGGAAGCAAAAGGACACCTTCCACAACAGTCCATGAATCAGGACTGAGAACTTAAGCATAATTTGAAATTTATTGAGCATAAACTCTCACACTTGGCATTGCTAGGAACCAGATCTTGATGTATTCCATAGTGTGGTTTAACCCCAGCTGGCAGCTCAGCCCCACACAGCCCCTCACTCACTCCCTCTGTGGGATGGGGGACTGAATCAGAAGCATGAAAGTGAGGAAGCTCATGTGTTGAGATAAAGACAGTTTAATAGGTGAAGCAAAAGCTGCACACAAAGCAAAACAAGGAATTCATTCACTGCTTCCCATGGGCAGGCAGGTGTTGGGCCATTCCCAGGAAGGCATGGCTCCATAACACCTGGTGGTTACTTGGGAAGACATCACTCCAAATGTCCTCTCCTTATTTCTTCTTCCCCCAGCTCTGTATGCTGACCATGACACCATATGGTCTGGAAAATAACCTGGGTCAGTTGGGGTCACCTGGCCTGGCTGTGCCCCCTCCTAGCTCCTTGTGCATCCCCAGCCTCCTTGCTGGTGGGGTTGGATGAGCAGCAGAAAAGTCCTTGACTCTATGTAAGCTCTGCTCAGCAACAAAAAAACCATAAAAGCATCCTTGTGTTATCAACACTGTTTCCAGCATAAATCCAAACCACAGCCTCTACTACCTACTAGAAGAAAATTAACTCTGTCCCAGACAAAACCAACACGCGTGCCTGCTGCTCTCATTAAGGAAAATACATTTAGTATCTTTTAGAGCTTTAATTAGTAGTTCTTTACAGAAAAGCTCTTTACTGATTTTACCTGAGAAAAACCCAAAATGACTGTCCTCAACCATACAATCTTTTGAGTTACTAGCATCTACATCTCAGGTCTATCTGTAGATAGTCCTGTCTAATTTTTAAGATCAGTCTAACATAGAAAGCTATTCTCAAAAAGCTGTTTGCATAAAATATGCATACATAGAGCTTATAAAGCTCTGTGCTTTTATTCTATGCAAATGGAAAAAGTAATATTTTGAAAGATACAGGATATTATAGCTCTTCAAAATTCTGTAATGCATTCTTACACTGAATCCTGGCAGAGTTTATGTTTGCTTCCCATATGTAACTTCCCAGCTGAATTTGAGCCAGTCATATGTACAAAATGATAATTTTTTCTTGACCTGTCACGCAAAATTTTTAAGATTATTTTCTGATTTGGTGCTCTGTTTCTGAAAAACATGTAGCTCCTAAAGATGTTTGTTGTGGTGTATCGTGGACAATATAGATTTTACAGTTGGGTTCCTAGTCTAGTTAAGCCCCTGCTCAACTCCCAGGTAAGAAAGGTTTCATAAAGCCTTAGGTCTCCTTGGATTCAATTCTCTTTAATTTTTGAAAAATTTCAACATCCTTTGAAAAGCGACTATTGCAATAGATCACAGAAATTAATCCTGCACAGTATCCAAATTGCTATCCCTTATCCTGAATATGAAGAAAAATTCCATTAATTTTTTTAACATATGAGACATTTACACCATTAAGTTCCATTTGCTCTTGCACTATGGAACTTCTTTTATGAAAAAAACATAGGGGGGGCTTGTAGTCTTAGAGAGCACATCTGTAAATACACATACCACAGCTAAGATACTCTCAATCCTTTAGCAATATAGAGCTGTACACTATATTCCTGAATTTAAACAGGAAAAGGGCCACATAGGGAAGTATCAGGAACAATTAAATGCCAATATTCATTATAAATACTTTTCAAATGTGCACAGGCAACATCTATAGTATATAAAGCAATAAGCACATCTCTTGACATCCTTGCTGTTTATACAGCAGCACAAAGGTATAGCATCACTCAGCTGTTTTGACACAAGTTGTCAACACTTTTACCTCAGTGCTATTGAAAATCGTTACAAATCTAAGGACTGTGATGCCTCTCAAGAATCCATCCAGCCTGTTTCCCAAACCTAAGTGACAAGGGTGATTTGGTGTTACCAAAGAAATGTGGGGTGGGAATTCATTGATGATTCCCCTCAAACCATTTGTATATATTGAGTAAAAACCTGTCTTCCGAAGGATAAGCTTTTTTTTTTTTTAAGTATTATTTATTGGCTTTACTGTTTAGAAGCTTAAACACCTCTCACAGGAGTAAAACCAAATGAAATGCTTTTTCATGGAAAGTTAGACTAGGAGCTAGGTACACCATGAGTGCAATTCTGATCAGTTTCACTAGCTGCAGTAGGATGAGGTGTCTGCAGCAGTTCACCAGAGGTAAGAATTCTTCTTTAATGTATAAATGGCTTTAGTTTAATATGAACAAAGCCAGTACTGGTGCCACACTAAGGAGTTCACAGAAAAAGCAGAATTACATTATTCATAAAACCCTGTATCTCACCTTCTCAACTGATGAGCTTTTTATCAAACCACAGCACTTTTCAAACTCCAGAGGGAAAGATTCAGTGGTACTTTGCATTTCCAACAATAAGCTTATACTATATCATAGTTTATATTTCTGAATACAAACAATTAGTTTTTTTATAAAGCAAGTCTTTTCTCAACTATCGTCCAGCCCTTTAATTAATAAACCACCCAGAAAATCTAGCACCATTTGTAATTCTATCCAAAAAACAGCCTTGGCACTAACAAAAAGGAAGTCAGTCAGGTAGAATTTAATTTTTTAATGAAAGAGTCCATATCCAAAAGAACAATAAGGCTTTAAAATAAACATTTCAAGGGCAATGCCTGCATTATTTATACCTGCAATTATACTACTTATACCAGTGGAATAATAGATCTGTAAAATTGGTGTTAAAATCAGTCTTTGTGAGGACTGCATATTAAATATGTTATGTATTACATCTGTAACATATTACATAAGTTACATATTTCTGTGGTAGCCCTGTAGCATATTTTAAAAGTCTATGATGCATCAGAGAGGTGGGTTTGGCCAGTTCATCAAGCTTTTCTCTATATAAAGAGAATATCTTCCTAATTGTTGCTTAGTTGGCATAAATCATATGAAATTACATATTCATGTTATATATGTTCAAGTCTCCAACAGGCTCAGGATTTCTCTTCCTCCCTTCCCAAATGTGTTTTTCACAGGGCAGTCGTGCATCTCCTTGCATTCTCATTCCTTTCTTCTCTATTACAAAAGATGTCTAAAGAGAGAAACAGAAACAGAAATCAAGAATTACAAACATTAAAAAATAAAATCCCATACAGATTAAAGAATGGACCACCTACCTCATGAATTAGGCCTACAGCAGTTGTTCTTAAAATACCTTGACTCAGTATTCAGGGTTAACGGACCTGGTCTCTTGTTCCTGCTTTCTTCTTCTTTCCTGCACCAGGAAAGCAAATCTTTTTTCACAGTCCTTGCTTTTGTTGACATCATAGAGAGATTTTCAACATGGAAATTTTCTTGTCAGTAGAATGCAGCAAACACCATGTTGCAATATTCAATGAAGAAATGTCATGTAGATTTTATAGTGGAAAGGCATGCCCTTTTTTGCCAACTGTTTTTTTATTTGAAAGCAGGTCTTCAAATAATCATTGACAGGACCAAGGGAGGAAGGATTCATACAGTAACAATTTGCAATTCTTTAGTAAGTACACTATAAACTTGAAGAAGCCTGATAACTCAAGAGGGAGAATATAGTAGAAAGTGAAAACATGGAAGATCCATCCAATCCACAGGAGATTGTAGGGGTATGCAGAATTTTTTTTTTATATTTCAAAAACAGCAGTCATAATTTTACTTTCAGTGTTACTTATAGAAAAATGCTTATATATAATTAATTGAAAGTACTTTGGCTTCATGAGGTTACATGTAAGGTGAGTTGACTTTGGCTGCCTAACAGACACCCACCCAGGTGCTCTCACCCTCCTCCTTCTCAGCAGGACAAGGGAAGAAAATAAATGGAAAAAAAGAAACCTGATGAGTCTATATAAGAACAGGGAGGTCACTTACTAAGTACCATCACAGGACCAACACATTTGACTGGGGGAAAATTTAGTTTATTCCAAATTAAATTAGATTTGAATAGAAAAAAAGTTAAAAGAGCACCTTCCCCCCACCCAGACCTTTTTCCTAGGTCCAGCTTCATTCTTTTATTCTCAATTCTTCCACCCATCCTAACCTTCAAGCTGCACAGAGAGGTGGAGAATTAGGGGCTGTGGTCACAGTCAATCCAGAACAGCTCCTCTTTGCCAATCCTTACTCCTCACACTTTTCCCCTGTTTCAGTGTGCGTCTTTCTGAGGGGCTGCACTCCTTCAGAAATATCTGCTCTCATGAGGGCTCTCCAGAAGATGCAGTCCTTCAGGAAATATCCATCTGCTCCACAGTGGTCCTCCACAGGCTGCAAAGTCTCTGCTCCAGCACCTGAAGCACTTCTTTCCCTCCTCCTTCTTTGACCATGATGTCACAGAGCTGTTCATCACATTTTTTCCCTCACTCCTCATTGCCACAAAGTGTTGTCCCCTTTTTAAAATTTTCCCAGAGGCACTGGCAGCATGGCTGAGAGGCTCAGCTGTGCCGTGTGTGGATCAGTTGGAGGCACCTGGAACTGTTCATGTCCATCACAGCACAGCCACAGCCTCTCCTCACAGACACTGCTCCACAGCCCCTATGGCCAGGGCCTGGGCCCCTGCACCTAGGACAGCTTAGCATTTCCAGAATTAGTCATGTCTTCTGCTGCCAACGAGTAGCTTCTTGTCTTGTCAGGGTAATACAGCTTTCATTCAAATGGTTACACAATGAAAACAATTGGAAATTAAAGGGCAGGAATAATGAACATAAATACCAGGCTTCAGATCACGATGCCAGACAAGATAACCAAGGAGATTAATGAGAAAACAAGTTGATGTATGTTATCTTGAAATGATTAGAAAATTATATGGTTATATGATCTAAACATTTATCAACCAGAATGAATACCATTAGAGTGAAATATGAAAGCGTGAAGTGCATCTCTGATGTCATGGAAAACAGCAGAAAGTTGATAGGGCCCACACCAAACTCCATCATTTGGAATTGGAGCAGATTTACTCTTGCTGACAGACCTAGAACAACAGTCAGGAACCAAGAATGAAATATTCTATGCACAGATCCCTACAGATCAGATATACAAGTGGGTCCACCTGGCCCAAGTGTGCTGAGCATGACACCTGGGCCTGAAGATCTCAAGATCTCTGGACTCATCGCTCATACATCACCTGTGAAAAGCACAAGAACTTCCAATATGCCTGTGCTGAATATATAATATAACTAAAGAATCAAAAAAGGAAATATGGAAACACTGCAAGGAGAAGAACCTTTGTAATCTTTGTAACGGTGAAACGCACGCTGTGGAAAGGCCTGATAAATCTGTCACTGGACACAAATCACATTCGTGTTCATGGGCACAAAAAGCTGTGCAGCAATAGATATTGCAAACTTGTCTGTACCTCTCCACCACAGCCACAACACCTGAGGGCCCAGGCTTGGCTTCAACATTCTGTAGACATTGGGAGATCATAGAATCATAGAATCATTTAGGCTGGAAAAAAATTCATAATCATTTTGTTCAACCTTTGACCAAGCACCACCAAGTTAACTAAACCATAGCATTAAATGACATGTCCAGTCATTGCTACCACGGATGGTGACTCCACCACCTCCCTGGGCAGCCTATTGCAATGCCAGACCATCCTTTCAGTGAATAAAGTGCTCCTGATATCCGATCTCCTCCTCTTGCACAGCTTGAGGCCATTTCCTCTTGCCCTGTCACTTGTTGCCTAGGAGAAGAGACCAACACCCCCCTTCCTACCATCTCCTTTAGGGCAGTTGTAGAGAGCAGTAAGATCTCCCTTGAGCCTCCTTTTCTCCAGGCTGATCATCCACAGCTCCCTCAGCCACTCCTCACATGACTTACTCTCTAGACCCTTCACTGGCTTTGTTGCCCTTCTCTGGACATGGTAAATATTGGTAGAAGTTTTATAGGAATAAAGAATAGCAGGCAAGGGGCCATCATATTAGTGGTGATATAATTTGCTGCAGGGAACCTCTGCAGATAACACTTCTATTACAGCTGAACAAATACATTGTGAGTAACTGGATACATCAATCTTGTTTCTGTTCAAGAGTTGTTGAAGAGTAGCTTACAGTTTCTTTAATTATATAATTATATTTGTTGCTCAAATTCACACAGTGGATAATTAGATGAACAAGATTTGCTCTGAAGGTTCACGCAAGCGGCTCATACCAACATCTGCAATTCTAAAAGCTGCAATTAGATTTCATTGCTTATGTAGGCCATGTGTGATTGGATCTGACTCATGCCAGTGTGAGTATTGCTCTTGGAATCCAGAATGTGATGTGAAGATTTACTTACAAATTCAAAACATAGATTGATCAGATGTTCTCCAACAACATTTCTGTGAACATTCCTGCCTTTACAAAAGACTACAGAGAATAATCCCAAGGCACCAGCAACAAAAGTGTCTTAATTACTTCCACCTTTTAGTTTCACCATATATTTAAGTATTAGATGTGAGATATTTGTTGACAGCAAATGCTAAATTTTAAGTGATAAAAGGCATATAAATAATGTGAAAATATCTGAGCAATGATCTGTTTTCCCTGCACTCACTTTCTGTACACAGTAGAGACAATTAAATCCTGAAGCACTCAAATGCAGTGCTTTGAGAATGAAAATTATATAGTTTTTCTCTCCTACACAATTTTTTTAAGCTTTCAGGTGCCATTTTCTTCAAAAGTACATGGTGTACCCTACATTTAGGAATGGAAAATTCGTAAAATTTCTGAAAGCAGAAAAAATGTGTATTTTTAAGGTTGTATTATTTTCAAACTTTAATATTTGAATTTTAAATGCAAACCCTTCCTCCTTGAAGCAAGCCAGATCTTAGGACTTAATCAAAGAAAATCAGAAATGTAGATAAAACCCAAGAAAGGAACCAGATTTATTATTATTATATGATAAGGAAAAATACCTTATCTATGAGTACAATTTTTTTCTCCTTTGTCCTTTACCTTTTCTCATTTCCTTTTGCAGAATTATCCATGTGTGGTAAGAGTAGGGGTAATCCCTAGAATAGTGCCATTAGAAAAAGATTAATAAACTCAGCACCAAGCTACCAACAAATGAACAGTTAGCCTTAGAAGACCAAGAAAAAATAATAGAAAAGAGTAGAATCTACGTCACTTCCGTACTGTTCTCCAGAAAAATTCTGGAAATGTGTTTCAACTAAGTCATCTACCAGTGGCAAGATCATTGCTAAAATGAAACTGTTGGCAGCATCACAGAAAAGAAGAAATTGGGGTTAACACACCTGTGGTATAATTTCTTCTACTCCATGCAATCACACCACCTGCCAAGGAAGAGTAAATGCAAAAGCAACAAATCTCAGCCTGGAGAAAAGGGAGTCATTTAAGTCAAGCAATGTTCAAACTGCTTTTGAACATTTTAGTAACTTTTATTTTCATTTGCTCCAAAAATATCCTCAGAGGAAGTAGACAGGAGTTTTAGTTCACTGAACTTTCTGTCCCTCCCCATGAATACACAAAAGTTCAGAAAATACCCACATGTTCAGCTCTCAAGCTACCAGGCCCCAAGATCTCCAATTTCTCTAAAAATCATAGCAACGAAAAATTAAAGCAAAATTTTCATGCTGAAAATTTCCACGTTATGGGTGACTCTATTTCTTAATAATCAAGCATGCATGTTTGTTGTGCAGAAAGAAAGGTGAGAGACAAAGACCATTTTCTTTCCTACAGTGCAAATTCTCAGAGTCAAAGAAATAATGTATAGGTTAAAAATATTTAAATCTGGTAGGTTTAACCTGTAATACATTATAAACATATTTCTTTTTACCTCTGTCCCATATTCTGGTTTATATTTTGCTGAGCTCTCTTGGGTCAAAGACATAGTGCAAAAATATCTGCATTTTGCATTCATTTAAGCAGACAGGGATTTCCAGGGCCAGTCCTAAGCCTGGAGAGAAAGAGCCTCTGATTAAGTCTTGTCCTGGAAGGGCACAGCAATAGACAGAACAGGCCTGTCTGGAAGTGTTTTCAACAAATAATTTTAGACTCAAATTGGCCACCTACCCAACCTAGTTCTTCTAGCAGAATCAACTGTATCCAAATAATTTCTTACAGTTGTTTGACCTCATCTTTAAAATCTTGTCTAACTTCTTTAAACTTCTTATCTAGCCCATACTTAAAAATTCCTAACAGCACAAATGCCTTTGGCCAACTTTCTGAGGGTGTATTTGTTCTGACTGTTAAAAATTTCTCCATGTTAAATCCACATTTCCCTTGCTAGCATTTATGGCTATTTCTTGTCTCCAGTGAATATGGAGAATGCTTTCTTCCTTTCCTCTTCACCTATTTTACAATTTATCTTTTGTGTACTACAAGATTCATTTCCCTTCAGATTCTGTTCTTTGAGCTGAAATACATCCCCAACAAAATTAAAGGGAGAATCCTATATTCCAATTCCACCAGGAAAAGAAATGAAAGTCTCAAGAAAAGCTATGGTGACATCTGGTGAGCTTGAGCACTTTTTATCTGGGAAATTGTTATATCTGCCTCCTGGCTTTCCTTCTTTTGAAAAATATTTTATTGTAGAAAAAAAATCTTTTATTTCTTTATAAGTGAAGAAAGGTTCTTTTGGTTCTCAGGTTAATTTATTTTTTGTATTCTGCATTTTTAATTAGCAGCTCTCTGCTTCAAAGCATATCTTTCATCAGATTATGGACATTAATAGAGCACAGTATCAAGTTTGTCATGGCACAGTCTTTAGCCATGAAAAAAAATTATTGCATGACTTATGGAGGATTATACACTCTAAAAGTAGTCAAGATGAAAAGACTTGTTAAGACAATTATATTAACCAAGATACGTAGGAAAGAAAGCATCTCAATTATAACTAGGTTTTGAAAACGGTATTACTGTTACCTTCTTTCAGCAAGAAAATTATTCTTTAAAATATATCTCATCTGATGAAAGTCTCTTAAGGCTGTGACCTATTCAGGTGACAGTTTAATCTATAAAGATTGCATTTAAGTTTAAATAAACCATTTTTCTTGCCAGTGTAATAGACTAAGAGCTCATGGTCAGTGAATTGTGAAGAGAAGTAACTTACTGGAGAATGAAGTTGCATTAACTCTACTTGCTTTTGTGCCAATACAAATTTCAGTGTAGACTGTTCAGAATATACCTCATTTCCTAGCACCTCGACTTCATGTTTCACATCACTCTTGTTGATATAACACACATCCAATGACCCTTTGCATTCTCCCAATTAGCAGGTGAGCAGTGCTGGTTCTGAGAGCTGCATGTGTAGTACTGCCTTTGGAGGACCACCACTGACACTGCATCTTTAGCAGCCTAGCCATTAATAATATTTAGATGCAATGGCAGCAGGTAAGAGAAGAAAAAAGTTGTTGTTGCTGGGGGCTTTGGGGGCTGGAAGGGAGTAGACTCTGCAAATGATCTGGGGTTAAGCCATGATTTCTGTGCCCAGTGCTGGAGTTAGAGGTATTATCTATGCAACTGCTTTCTGCCCCTCACTAGCAATGATTCTTGGTTATTTAAACTGTTATCCCAAAAGACCTTAAAATCCTTCTTTCAGGGTATTGCTCTTGACATTTGAAGTTAATTTCTTGCCTTTTCCCTTGTATTTCTCTGTAGCCAGCTCATTTTGCCTTCAATCTACATCTTCACCTCAGTGTTTCATTTCATTTTTACCTGGTCAAAGTAGCTGATTACAACCTTTTTAAGACAGCTAAAACAAGAAGAAATAATCAAACTAGTCCACATTTCAGACTGCTGAGCAGAAACAATGCTGTCACCTGGCACCTTTTCAAGCCGAACTAGGTGAATGGGACAGGTCAGGGTCTCTACTTGACATGATTCAAGGCCAGCATGTGGACACAACAGAACAGGAGTTAGGAATCCATTGCACCAAAGGCAAATACCCCCAGAACCAGTCTAACTCTCCTGGGTGGCACCTTGAAGGAGGTGTCTGTGAAAGCACAAAGCTCCTGGCTACTCATGTCCAGAGAGTCCTGGTTTCGAGAGACATTGTTTCCACACTTGAGGGTTATTGTGAGGGAGGTGATCCCTGCTTTAGGAAGCAGCACTTCACAGACCTCACTGTAAGTTTGAAACTTCAATGATGTCAGGGGCCAGGAACTGACAAGGGACCATCAATCACCAAGTTGCCTTGTGATCTTGTGTCTTCACGTGAATTTTAACAGGTTAATTGCTAGTTTGAGAATAAAAAAGGAAAATGTTTTCTAGAATGTGAATTTCAGGGATCAGCTCTGTTTCTGTTTGGAGGATGCATTTTGAAACCTCAGAGGAACATATGCCTGGAAGGCCCAGTGGTAGACTCTAGGAACAGGGCAAGGCTATGTTGAGTGCTGTGCCATCAGGGAAGCCCTAGGTGGCACAGCCAACTCTAAGAAAGGAAATTCAGTCCCTCATGTTACACTGGCAATAACATCGTACTCCATTTCCCAACAGAGTCATCTAAAAAATAGCCCTATGTTAAATGCTTATGATATCAATGATTTTCCTGTATTTACACTCAACTGTGTCACTACAGATATGAGGTGCATTATGCCCCAATAGACTGTGCAAAGATTTAGATAGTATTTGAAACCTTAAAATAAATAAAACCCACTGCTAAATCATAAAACTTATGCTTTATCATCTTTTATATCAATGTGAACCATCTGTAATAATAATACCATGCCAATCATCTTTTATATTAATATAATAAACTAGCCGATGCATTACTTTTTACTGAGCATTTGCAGTTTTGTGTCTGTAACTTCTAGTGACATGAATAAGACTGAGGTTATAGATGGTATTTGATTTTCTTTCATACACCATATAGAGTGTGACACATTGCAAGCACTGTTGCCATCTTTTTTATTAAAGTTGAACTTACACTTCTGCTTAATTTGCTTCAGCAGGTCCTGTGGAATTACTATTCTTCTTCAGAAGAGCTGTGACATATGATATTGCAGAAAGAATTTAGATGACTGCAAACATGATGTCTTGCCACAACAAACCAGTATACAATTCTCTGTCACTTTCTGTCAGAGAAGTGTGACAGGTATTGATGAGGACCATGCCTTTTTTTCTCCAGACCACTACTTTTTTAAGCAGCAGACAATAAGGGGAGGGAGGGGCAGGCAGGGGGAGAAATGAAGGTACAAATTTCTAATTAATCCTTCATGCCCCACATTTTCTGTATTGATAATATATATTTGATCTGGCTGTGATAGAGTTATCTGTTTTCTTAGCAGCCTATATGCTGGTGCATTTTAGATCTCTGACTAAACCTATGTGGATGACACAACAGTGTCCCACTTTTGGCTGAACATCTCCTGCACAGTGAGTAGGCTACTGGTAGGTGAGAAACCAAGAAGGACTAAGCCAGGACAGCCAACCTGAGTTGGCCATAGGGATATTCCATACCACATGAAATTGTTTTCAGCAATAAAATCTCAAGGAAAGAAAGACTAAGGGGTGATGTTTGTATTTATGGTGTTACGCATGCCGAGGTTCTGCTTCCCAAGCACTGAAAAGTAATGTATAAATGCCTTTGGTTTTTCTTTTCTTGCATATTCAGCTTTTGCTTCAACTACTATATTGCTTTGATCTCAATCCATGAACATTTTCACAGTCTAATTTCTCCTTATACTGGGGGAAAGGGAAGTGAACAAGCAGGTGAGTGAGTTCCCAGTTGCTGGCTAGGCTCAACCCACTGCATAAGCTTTATGATTTCCATCTAAGCCACAGCAACTCTGATACTGGGCTTCAGTTCAATCCTGGCTTTGTTTTTATCAACAGCATAAAAAAGCAACAGCTGCCATTATATAAACTCAGTAAGACATTTGCAGGTGTGTCACAAAGCCAACATTTCTGTGACTAGTTTCTTGCTAAACTTAGAAACAGTGTTAGACTCTCATGAGTTAACTTCTGTTGAATGTTTCTTTATTGCATACAATGCAAATATGCTCTGCATCAGCACTAGCAATATAAACTTGCTTATTTCACATATTTCTTCACAAACATCTACACTACACAATGCTATAAAAATCCTTTGCTATCAACTTCTGTTCTCAAGTTCAGCTTTTTCACATGTTCTGTAGCACTGTATCAGGGATATTTGTTCATTTACTTTACACAAACATGAAACAGGCTGTCTACCTTTCCTTTCCAAAAAGCCAGTGCAATAGAGCACTGTGCACATGTAGCATTTACATGTTTTGCTACATTTAAGTATCAGGTGCTTTTTACTTCCTTATAACTATTGTATTCAGCACCTAGTCAGCACATTGCAGCAGGTAACTCTTGGGCAGTAGTGACTACTTAGTTCCCAAATTCAACAGTTTTCCTGAAAAAGGCATTTTTAACTAGATTTCCACCATCTTACTCTTGTGCGTTTATCCACTTCTGGAGGGAAATAAGGTATCTTTTCTGCTTTGTGCTGTTTTAATCATGTTTTTCAAAGGAACAAAGAAAAGCTTTAATAAGTTAGCAAATATAACCCTGTCCTGGCTTCAGCTAGGGTAGAGTTAATTCCTTTTCATGAGCTGTTACAGTGCTGTTTTGGATTTATAGTGGGAATGGTGCTGATAACACACTGGTGGTTTGGGGTTTTTCTAATTCATGTTTATTCTGAGTGAAGCACTTTTTTTTTTCCTAGTCTCATGCTCTGCCAGTGAGGACATCTGCAAATAAAAAAACCAACCTGGGAGAAAGCACAGCTGGGACTGTGGGACAGGTGACCCTAACTGACCAAAGAGATGTTCAACACCCTAGACCATCATGCCCAGAATATAAACTGGGGGAGTTACCCTGTTACCCTCAAGGGTAGCCAGCCTGGGTTCAGGAAAGGGGTCTGGGATCAGTCAGTGGGTTGTGAGCAATTGCACTGTGCATTACTTAGATTGCTTTACTTTTTATTATCATTGTTATTTACATTTATTGCTGTATTTTACTTTATTTTCAATTATTAAATTGTTCTTATCGCAACATACAAGTTTTACTTTGATTCTCCTACCCATTCCACCAGGGTGGGAGGAAAAGGGGGAGTGAGTGAGCAGCTGCATGGTGTTTCATCTCCAGCTGGTCTTAAAACCACGACAAACCCATTATCTTTTAAATCACGGTTTTAAGACAAGGCTTTGAGAGCTCAGCTTCTAGTGTTTGAACAACGGAGACTGACAGTCCTGCATCACACAACTGCATAAATAAGGAAGACTTACTGACAAATGAATCATTTCTCAGATTATAATCTATTACACGTAAACCTTTTTTCTTTTTCTGAGTCAGACACTTTCTTAGCTTTCACACTTCCCAGGTTCACAAAATTATAGCACCAAAAAAAATACTGCCTTTATGCACAACACTCAGAAACTTCCCACTTTTTACCCCCACCTAGGATTTTCCAAAGTCAGTCTTTAATATCTTAAAGAAACCTGTCCCCATGTTTTTTTTTCAGAACACTACTCTCAGCCAGTAATAAGACTTTAAAAATAAATAGTACCCTGACTCACACAGACAGAAGATTGTTAAATGCTTGATAGGTCATAGCAGATGGGATTAAGAAAGAGGAAAGGTGTCTCAATATGATGCTGAGGTAAGGAGAAAATTCTTTTGTCCCTGAAAATGAAAAAAGATAAAACAGAGATCTCTTTGCTCTTGCATATATGGAATATGTGAAATGGAGATGTCCTTATCTTTTTCTTTCAGTGATGCCACTGTGGGCTAGATATGCTCAGAACATCACTGCCAGGCAGGGTAGCATACAGACACCCAGTGTGTGAATTCTGAAGGCCTCTAGACAGAAAGAGATGCTGAGCTGTTCTGCTTAGCTAACATGGGAATTTACCTGCTCTTGTCTATTAGAAATGTAGGTACCAAACCAGGTTTCTGCTACAAATCATAGGCTCTATGTGTTGTATGAAGACTCAGTAAGGCAAATATTTCTGAGGAAGAGATGAAGACTCTTTATGAATTTGTTATTTATGGGCTTAACTGTGAATACAAATCTTTCGTTTAGACATCACTGTTAAAATATTTTGGCTTTGACATTTGGAAATGATCCAGCAAATCTTAGTCCTGTCATATGTAGCCTTAATTTCACTTAAAAGTCTCCATGACTAAATTCTTGTTATCACTATGAATAAAAGAAAAAAATATATATTTACTTATTGCTGTACAGAAAATAAGGAAATGGTTTTTTCCATAAACATTTTAAAGCAACATACTTAACCATTTTCCTTTGATGGATCAAACCAAGAGACTATAGACAACTTTAACACTTATTTGAGAAGAGGGTAGCTGCCAGTACTGCAAGCGTCTTTGCCATCAGCTAGACTTACAGTGCTTTAGATATGTCCTTTCACTTCCCAAACACTGTCATTATCTATTACTGTATCGCTAGATGTGCTTTGTTTAATTTAGCAATCTTCAATATGAAACATTCTCCAAATAGCCTTCATTACCACGCATGACCAGGAAAAAGTATTTCTTTTTGTAGCAGCTCTTGAGGACAGGATGTGCCAAAGCCATATGTTCATCAGTGTGTGTGTGCTGTGTTACTGAAGCATCTGAAGCAAAGCTCCTCTGGCAAAGCAGAGCAGGAGCAGACCCTGGGCAATAAAAACACACTACAACACTGACACCTGTTGGTAACAAGTGTGCCAAACTGTGACAGCATCTTTACAACCCTACATTTTCAGAAGATCCAAGAGTTCAATCTAAATTAATACACCTACATCTCTACGTGTAAGTCACCTGGATATGAAGGACCAAATGCAAGACAAAAAGTGAAGATTTGATGTCCAGTCTTTCTGGAAGCAGATGCCCATATCTGCTGACATCCATGTGCAGCTGATGTCTAACAAAAGTTCCAACAAATAAATACACACCAGCACATATTGCATGTCAGCTAGAGTAAGCAATGCATCCTGCAAAGCACTGAAAGACTTAAACACAAAAGCTTTTCCATCTGGATCGCTCTAAGGGTAAGATGGAACCTGCCAATGAAATACCAGCCTTCAGGACAACAGCAGCTTAAATGAAAGCTGTCTAAGAACAAACTAGAAATGTGGCATCTTTTCCATTGCTCCCTTCCTACAAAAAAGTGAGATGAGTGAAGAGTGAAGTTGTTCTGCGGCATTCCTCCTATCCTAGCAGTGGGCTGAGCTTCTTTAAGAGGAATTGATAGAAGAGGAGATAAGCTTTACAGAAAAACAAACAAACAAAGAGGCAACAGGATCTACTTGCTTTTTAGCATAACAACAAGCTTCTCTACTGCCCTACTGGTATAAAGACTTACTACTATAATCAGTTACTATAATTACACTCCAGAACAAAGATGTGTGATTTGAGAACTGAGGCTTTCCAAGTTCAGCACCTAATGACAAAGCCAACTTTCATGATCCTGTTCCACAGTGTATTTAGCAAAGTAAAGTGACACATTAGTAACAGCCATCTAAATAAACTCTTGCTGACCTAAGAAGCAATGTTTCAGTATGTGCCCTGTATGGCTCCGGCATTTTTGGAAAGAAGCAACATCAGCAGCAAATTGAACACTAAATTGAACTGGCAGCAAATCCTGTAGTCATTCAAGGTCACAATAGTCTCGTCTTTACTTGTCTGGTGATTGGTAGGCTCCTTTTCAACAGTTAAATAAATTAATTCAGCCTTCAGCACATTAAAAAACATTTCCTCTTCCAATGTAAAGGAGAGTTCAAGAAACGTTCCAGTTCCCAGTTTGTGTCATGTATGGGCTTCAGCACTCTCCCTGAGACGTGTGCCCTTCTGAGCTCAGAGAAATGGCGTCTTGATCAAAGAACATTACTACATCTCCTCACACATTACTAACTCCTAGATGTGCTTTATGCACAACTGTGATGCCAGTATTTACAGGAAAGAAGCCAAAGGACAGGATCAGCCTAGATATTCAAATCTGCAGAAAGCAAGTTAGATCGGCAGACCATGATTAGCCAAACTGAACTGTGTTCAGTGTAAGATCTAAGCCTGATTATCTCACAGGGCTCTTCCTCTCTCAGCTATGTCATGATTTATTCTGAGGTTATTGTCTATGTCAGTCATCTGCATCTAAGATAGGAAGTACAAAATGGCTAAAATTCACCCAAATTCAAGGTGATTAAGACTTCAAGCAAGATTTTCTTTGTTGTGGTTCAGTCTGTTTCAGAGTTCTGGAGTATAGTATCTGTGAATTGTACCAGACAAAAAAAAAAACCTAGTTTTGTTAGACAGAAGGGAGAGAGAAATGGCATAGCCACTTTTATTTTTTGATTTATTTACTGGAAATATATTCTGGTTAATATGGATTCAGCATGATGCTCTGAGTCACAAGGGAGCATGGCATTCCTACACCAAATCACAGGAGTGAGTAACTTTAAACATACAACTCTCACTTTGCCCACTAAAACAAAAAAAGCTTTATTCACAGGAGAGTAAACATTTCAAATTAAACTGGGGAAAGACTGAAAAAACTCCACCCAACTGGCAATATCTCCCATGAAAAGTACTAGTGGACTACGTGCTGAAAAACACCCTCACATACACTGACAACATTAGCAGTGCTTTACACTCAGCAGTGCACCATGTATTCCTACATGTTTGTGAAACAGCTACAATCATAATTTATCTACAAATATAATCAGAGAATCTGGAGATTACACCAGTGAAAATATTAAGTCCCAGCACTTCTGCAGTTCTTGCACAGCCTGTCAACTCCTCCAATACACTGCAAACAAATTGGTGTAAGTTTTTTGTGTAAAAGCTTTCACCACGCTTACTGCCACAGGGCTTTGAGCTTGAGGTTATAGGTTTTTCATAAAGGAATTATGCAAGTACTATATTAAAGGCAAAATGCACAGTTCATACTGAACTAAAATAATTGAGTTGTGAGTGACAAAATAATTATATGTATCCTGGGTATTTAGCTATTTTTATATTATAATTACTAGCTTTGCTGCATCAGGGAGAATAGAGTGCTCTCAAAGATTAAGAATATTGTGTGATTCGACACACAGGAATGTAACTTTCTTGTTGTAAATCGTACAGCAAATTTAAAAGTTGCCTGTCGCCAATCAGTAAACTCATGCTTCTGAGCACTTGGTGATGTTATTAACCCTACTTACTTTAAACTTTTGATCAAATGACCAGCTTTCTTCATGATCCATGACATTTCTTTTTGTTAGTGGTCACTCCAGCCTTTAAGTCAGAATCATTATTTCAGAATATAACATTAAATGTCTATATTGGTTTATTGTTGCTACAAAGCTTCTTATAGCTGATTTAGTAATGAAGCAAGCTGAAGGACTGTAGATGTTGCTCAGAGATAACAGCATTTTGCCCTTACACCTGCTGCATCATGCAATGTTAAACACAAATTTGATGCAAACACCTATTTTGCACATACTTTGCAGTCATGAATATGATAACATTGAAGCAACAGAATTTCTTAAAAAGCAGGAAATAAAAAAGACATTGAAGAGTGATTATCTGAGATTCATGAGGTCAGGTCTGCAATTTGAAGTGCAAGGTAAAAGGATATTAACCAGCTAAAGGCTTGGCTGCAGATATATTACAAAAGCCATTTAGATATTTGACTGATTCCTCATTTTATTAAATTGGACATGATATGGGCATAATAGTATCCTACAAACATTTCACCTTTTTCAGAAAAATCCAATTATTTTGTGAATGCTCTTATATTAAGCTACCCAGAACAATGAATATAGTCAACAGTGTTGATGGAGCCACTGCCTGACTCAAAAAATGGCATGATCATGTCAACCTAAAGCATAGTGTTGGATTTCCTCCTGTTCTCGGACAGAACAACCTCATTCAGAATGTCCTCAAGAAGCTGGTGCCAGGTGCTGCCTTCCCAGGGTTCAGCACACAGCAGCAGCTTTGCTGGCCAGATCAGAGCACTGATCAGCCAAGCAGCTGATTATTGGTCTCCTGCTTCTGTAATGGACACTGCCTACTGCTCCTCACCTTTCAGGGTGGAATGAACCTAGCAGAAAATTCTCTTTCTCATACAGGAAACATGCCTCTGTGACTGACAGCATATTCTGCTTGGATTTGTTTATTAGTTCCTTATGTTTTATTAGTCTAATTAAGGTTATATTTACTGTGAGGAGGAAATTTTTCCCTCCACTTCCGATAATGGCATTCCCTATCTCTCCTGCTATTCTTGTAGTGGATTCTGCAGTGCCTCGCCGTGGCTACTCTGTATGTCTCCCACAGAATCACTGTGCTGTTATTATGAAATATTTAGAATATTTGTAGCAATAGGATTTATCTGCCAAAGCAAGAAGGATTTGCATTTTCTGATACAGGATTTTGACCAGTCATCACACTAGTCAGTGCATTGGCACCTTGTCTTCTCTGGCAAAATTGCAGTCATTTTACTTGGATGAGGAGCTAGCCACAGTTAGCTGTGTCTGTGCTGTTGCCAGATGGGATTATTACAATACATTCTACATGTGGCTGGTTTGAAGACCACCTGCAAGCTTCAGCTAAAGCAGTATGTAGTTATCCATGAGATTAGCAGTGTTGGCTCTGAGGCACACAGTACAACAACTTTCCCAACACTGAACTTTCCACCTACTTTCATATGGCTGCAAAGTGGAAGTGTGAGGCAGCCACAGGCAGCCTGTCTGTGTGGCATTTTAGAGCAACTGAGCTGGGCTAGCTTGGAACCTGAGACTGGGGACACAGGGCAGTCTCACTGCAATCCTTGACAGAACAGTCCTCACCTACCTGGCAGAGCCCACAGCAGTAGATCAGCTGATGAACACAGAGGAATACATGTCAATTTTTCACAAACCTCTGCTTTAATGATTGATTTTTAGGTTTTAAGTACAGAATAACTGCAATCCATGTATAAATCTTGACACAGACTTGTGGAGTGGTATACACTAATGTCCCTAGCAGCAACACTAATAAGTTCATTATTACATATTAAAAAATCCCATATTTAGAGATCAGAGCATAATCTATTATTCCGAAGAATGATGAAAAAATACTAAACAGCAAACAAGGAAATACAGCTTCTCTATTTTTTCTTTTCTCTATTTTCTTCTATCAGAGTTCAAGTAGTTGTCCTGCTCTTTATGTGCCCCCACCATAGCTTGCACATTATTTTCCTGACAAGCCTCATCCCTCATATCACTGATGGATTTATATTCTGCTGAGCTCAACTGAGTAGTTAGATAGTCAAAATCTGATCTCATTACATGTGTGTCAGCAGAACTAACTCCAGGGAAGTCAATGGAACCAAGTTGATTTACAGACTTGGAGCCAAATATTTAATTTACCATCCAACATCTGTCATAACCTCAGATTGAAACTCTCCATGGACATGACCTACATTCCTAAAACTTACAGATGGTATTTTAATATTTCTATAAAAAGAAAAATCTTGTGTGCTAGAGAAGTGTACTCAGTTCTTCTCATCTGAAACATCTGATATGCACCCTAATTCCTCAAGGACCATTTATAAGGGCAGCCAGTTGGAGCTAAGACAAAAGAAATAGGAAGAGAAAAGGCAGCTACTCCAACTGAAATGTCAAGGTGCTGGCTAGCCTAAAGCTCAGTTCCAAAACAAATTGGAAAGGAGAAGTCATATATATATGTATGTGTGTGTGTATATATATATAT